>VZTU01035001.1:0-56927 GCA_013400835.1 Zapornia atra
AAACCCACATGCAGATTCAATACTGCAGGCGTTATGGATGCAGCAGAGAAATGCACTACTGCAGGTTAGAAGGATGACCACCCTTGTCACAACCACAGGAGAACCACAAAGTGCGCTACTGCCAGCAGAGCAGAGTCACAAAACGTGGTGTTACGGCCCAAAACAGTCCCGTTACTCCCTGTTACCACTCAAAGGTGATTCACAAGATTCACTATCACAACCACAGCAGATTCAGGGATCACATGATCACAGCTCACGAGTGCACTAAATACTACATGTGTGTTAGTCAATCACCCGAGGCTACAAACTTAAAGTGTATCGAATACTCACTCACCCATCTCTCCAGGTAAGGGTTCTCAGTACGTTCCCTTAGCCAGCACCTCCCACCCTCTCAGACCGAATCTGAGGGGTTTTATTTGGTTTTATGTCTTTGTTCTACGTGACAGTGGGCAGGACTGTGCCGGGAGTGGACGATGCCACCTTCCATGTGTGTCATTAGCTGTGTTGCTCCTTGTCTTACACCTGATCTGTTGCACATCTTTAGGCCCACTGAAGCCAAATGGGACCCTCTGGCTTGCCTGTACCTTACTGTTGAGCAGCTGAGTAGTGGCTTGATTGGGACTCAGGGCATGTTGTTTGTTGAAGGAATTCAAGGCTCAACCTAGGTTTCAGTTCCCTGAATTATGCAGCGCTGCCCTGTTTAGTCTGGGCTTACAGGACAGCTCAGGTTTGAGCTACCTACACAGCTCCTCATGGGTTGTCTCTGTGGAAATGGGGCCTCAAGGCAACCCAAGGCTGAGTCACTTTTACAGCCCCCCAGGAGTCTCCTGGTGCACTGGACATCACCGAAACCTGTTTGTGGAACTCTGAGCCAGACAATTCTTACAGTTGTACATTGCTTATGTCAGGTAACGTTCAGCACTTGACACCTGCAATCCCTCCAAACTGCAGCTGGGAGGGCGTTAGCAAAGAAAAAAGATTTTTGGTGACATTGCTCTTCCTGCTACCTGGGTATGGAGGCCACAGATGACAGCAAGGAGAACTGGTGGTCTTCGTGGTCCCCGTTATCCTGCTGCCTGGACAACTAGAAGAAAGTGAGGCTCTTGCTTGAACCTGGTCCTAGGGTGACGTGATAGACGGCAGGGAGTTACTCCCAGTTGCATTCTGCAGGCATGTAGCTCCACCACAGACTTTGCTCAGTGCTGCAGGTAACGTCATATTTTACCCAGGCCGCATTATACACTTCCCGTTGGACAGCAGCAGCCAGTGCTCTTGTTCACAGTTGTGCTTGAGAGAGACCCACCTCCTGGCAGGCCCTCCTTGTCCCTGAAAGAGAAGGAAAGCGATGGAACAGTTTTTTCTCACAATCGTTTCTCTCCCCTGAGGCACATTGTTTTCCTCCAACCAATCTAAACTTGAATAACAAAGGCTTCGATTGCTAAGCTAATTCTATTTTGCTCAGCAAGGAAACAAGATGGGAGTTTTCTTTTTTTCTGGTGGTGCTGAGGCAAAAGCACTTTTAAGTCATAGCTGGAGCACCAGATGAATCCCGTTTGGCTTCTGTTTGGCACCTGTTCCATCATTCTTGGGGCATAATCCTTGATTTTTTTTCTACCTTCTTCCTAGGTAAGTCCCTCTTGCAAGGTAAGTTAGACACTGCTGTGAGCTCCAGCTCAGTTCTCCGTATTCACCATATGAGAACATGACCTGAAGGGATGTGCAGTCGCTGCCATAACTGGCGCTAAGCAGTCCCAGGTTGCTGGAGTCAGAAAGACCTAAATTTATCAGCTCAGGCCCTCTTCTGCCCTGAAGATATTCCTTCCTTGTGGAGCTAAGGGAATTCTGCATGCTCTTAGCCAGAGGATCTCAGTCTCCCCTTGCCAGTCTTTACAGCCTGACAATAATTTCAGCAACCATCTTGAAGTGAGTGTTTCTCTACTCTGGCCATGAAATAGATGGGTTTATAGTATCCACTCTTTCTGTAAGACAAGGAAATGGATGTAAATTCTTACAGCGACGCTGCAAAGCAACCCAGCGCTGACTGACTTTATGCTGTCTGCATCTTGTGCTGGAAATTCCCATTTCTGAATGCTTATTTTCAGCAAAGGAGCCAGTGCCTATTATTTCCTTTATTGAGCTCCTATATGCCCATGAAAAGCAGCAATAGGTTTGCAGCCCGTAGCAAATCAGTTCTGTTTAGCTTGCTGAAACTTTCTACCAGTTTCCGAAGGCTTCATGCTGGATTGCTGAGCGATGGAGTCAGCTGGGGATTCAACATCTACCAGATGGGAAGAGTGAACCAAATTCCACTCGGCTGAGACGATATTTGGAACAAAAGAGTCTGTATCAGTGATTGTATTAAAACTTTTGTATTGGCTCTGCGTAGCTCACTGGGAGGAAGGCAAGATTTGGAGGCTGGACTGATACTCAAGAATTCCCTACTAACGCTGTAGATTAAGGTAACTTGCCAGTGTCTGTTTAAAAATATCTTTCACCTGACTCTCTGGAGGAGATGTCAACAGGGTTGAACCAGCTCTGCTAAACTCCACTTCAAGAGCAGATCCCTTTGATGAGTTTTAAGACTCCCCAGTATCACTCTCACTGATGTGGGACAGCTAAAAGAAAAGCTGCTACACACTAACATCCCATAAATTAGTAAGGGAAGAGGAAGCCTTTGTGGGTGCACTTGGAATCTGTGAGGGTATCCATAAAAATCTCTGCAGATGCCCTCTTTATTTGCATCCAGTGATTGCTTCCATTGAGGGGGAGTCTAAATACCAGGATACAGTCAAATTGGGAGCAACACATCAAGACCTTGTTCCCTTCTGAAACACTGCCATAATTTGTCTTTCACTGTTGAACAAAGCAAAAACTCTAAAAGAATTCCTGAACTGACTGTGTGCATCAGTGTCAAGGGATGGGAAACTAGAAACATTCAGTTTGGTCGTGGGATTTTTTTAATCTTCCATTCAATGGTATAAACTACACGGATTTTATTTTTTTACATTTTTAATTTTGCCTGGTAATAAGCAAATATTCCACATGAGACTTATGCAGGTGGAGGATAAGAAAAAAGAATAAGCAGGTTGCCAAACTTATCTACACACCACACCTGTTAAAAATTAATTGGGAACCTCTGGATGATTTGGGTAGATATTGTCTATCAGCGGAGGGGTTTTAAGGCCTGGCATCTTTGCAACACAGAGACAAACTTCTGTTGAGGATTACAGCCCACAGTCCTGAGAATATTCAGAGCAATAATGGAGGTGAATCCTCATTGGGCGATTCAGACCTCTTGAGTGGTGGAGAGGTGATTGAAACACAGGGACTCAAGCTGAGGAGAAGACTGGAAATCCCATGAGAACATCCTAAAAGAAAGGAAGGAACTTGGTGGAAGAGAAAAATCCTAGCTTGTGTGATGAAACAGATATTATACTTTAGGTATTTAACTTCTGTGTTTTCTCAACCTTTCCCTTCAGAGCTGGGGCACTGAAATAGCAAAACTGATCTTTCTTGCCCATGCTCTTTTTTTTAGAAGTGTGGCTTCTGGAGAAATCCAATTTCAAGCTTTTCAGCTAATTCAGCTTTGTTGTCCCAAATCATGAAGTGCAAGATGTTTATGCTTGGGATTTGCTAAGGTTGGATATGTTCTCTAAAAGCCAGAACATCCAATTATTCAGGAGCAAGCTCCTGGGGTGGTTCAGAAAAGTCATTAGTCTACAATTCTTGTTGTCTCAAATCACAGCCACTGTTTCCAACGAAGGGGCCCAGGGTAGACCATGCTGCTTCCTCCCACTCCACAGCATGGTATCCTTTTCTGCTTGATGTGGTGCTCCCAGAAAAGTGGCAGAGATGTTCCCAGAAAAGGTGACACCCATCATCTGTCACTGGATGCTCAAAAATAAAAGAAATTAAAGGAAGAATAATGATCCTGTATTCAGACCACTGGACTTTCGTGCCTTTGAAGGATGTAACCAGATAAGTTGTGTTTGTCTTCAGGTGCCTCTTCCAGGAAGAGCTAGCATTAGCACAGAATGTTAGGGGTTGGAAGGGACCTCCAAAGCTCATCTAGTCCAACCCCCCTGCCAGAGCAGGATCACCCAGACTAAATCACACAGGAACGCATCCAGGCAGGATTTGAATGTCTCCAGAAAAGGAGACTCTACGATCTCTCTGAGAAATCTGTCCCAGGGCTCTGTCACCCTCACTGTAAAAAAGTTCCTCCTTGTTTTCCCATGGAACTTCCTCTGTTCCAGCTTGCACCCGTTGCCACTGTCCTATCACTGGCCATTGATGAGAAGAGCCTGGCTCTGTCCTCCTGACTCTCACCCTTTACATATTTATAGACATTAATAAGGTCACCCCTCAGTCTTCAGTAATATATCAGCATTAAAAGTTTTATTTTCTTCCCCAAAAGAAAGTCATGCTTTCATGACATCACTGGAAAGCTGTGACATCATTTACTTGAGCAGCTGGCTGCACAGCTGTAGTGCTGGAGAAGGAGTGGCAGGGCTCCTTTCCCCTCACAGGAGAACACCATGGCATTTGCTGGTGTCACCAACCCAGACCCACTTCGGTCCTCTTGCACAAAGTTAATTAAAATGGTGCTAACCACAATGTATGCTCATTAATGACATTACTTGCCAGCGCTCAGCACATCTGCCCTGGTAGTATCTTCTCATCCACGTGCTGCCCGCTTGCTGGGGTGTGTGATGTCTGATTTTGGGGTTGTGAACCTAAAGTGCAAATTCCCACACATTCATGGCTTGTGCTTTCATGCAACTGTGAGACTCCCACCGTGGGAATGAGGGGAGTTGATTTTTTTAGCAGGGTGGTTGGAAGAAGGGGGCAGATATTGTGGCTTATTGACGGTGTTGTCTTACACACTTCCTTTCCTTGCATCACATCATCTCACATCATCTCATTTTTCAGGAGTTGGAAAGTGGAAGTAGATGAGTCTGACATCTTCTGTAAGGAAATTGAGGTTAGATGTATAGACGAGGTCATGTCAATACCCGTAGAGCTGCAACAGTTCAGAAATGGATTTCACTTGATGTAATGTGGCCAGATGTAACCTGGCAGACTCTGTCTGCCACATACAACTTACATGTCCTGGTGCTTCACTAGCAGTGAACCCCTCCCACCCCAAACCTCACTAGAATGCCTTCCTGAGCTTTTGAAAGCTCTCTGGGAACTTTTGGAGTCTTGTGATGACTTTTTTTCCCTCCTTTTTCACAGGAAAAATGCCTTCAGCCATATGACCTCTGGCATGAAGCTGGGCACAACTTGACCTCTCCCCTTGAAAACAGAAACAGGGCCAAATTTTGCTGAGCCTCTGTGGGGAGAGCGGGGAGGGGAAAGTGCATTATAGGCCCTTTTCCTGAATGAAAGCTTCCAGAGGGGTGCTCAGCTGTAGCTGCTACTTTGGCAATGCCTATAGGATGCTCTGACAGGGATAAGTACTTCCCTGCTACAGATAAGTTGCAATATGCTTTTAGATGGCCAGACATAAAAGGCTGCTATAAATGAGTGCAGCAATATTGTAACTTAATGACGTAAGCTCACTGTTTCCAAAGCAGAGTCGATCACAGCACTGAAAACCATGAAGCAATCAGCAGTGAATCACTGGGGCAGGGTGCATTGCAAGCCTTCCTCCTGTTAATGGCTAATGCGAGGATGTCGTCTGCCTCCCCGCGCTATGCCAAGCATCTCCTCGTTGGCATGTGTGAGTGCTGACAGGGGGAAGGTGAAATGAAAACATCATTCGTACATATTACTCAGATGCAAGCTGTGGTTTTTATATATGTTTTCTTTTTTTTGCAAAGACAGCTCCTCTTCCTTTGAGCCTGTAAATGAAATATGCCAAGCTGAGTGATTCTTAAAATTTAGCTGAGCACAGATTGTAACTTACTCTATTTATTACAACAATGTCCCCTTCCTGTCCTATTCATATTCATGGAAATGTTAGCTTAAAAAACTATTGCAGTGGTTTTTTACTGCCTCAGTGCAAGAAGGTTGCTGGAAATGGGGAGCAGTTTCTAATCACTTTTACATGAGCGGCCTGGGTTTTGCTCTAGCACTCTATCCCCAGGCTTTTCAGTGGAAACAGTGATTTAGTTTCTTCTCTCTGGTGCTTTTAGGAAAATCTTATTAGGAAAATCTTTGGTGCTTGGAGAGTCCCAATAGGCTCTTTTGTCTCTTTCGAATCTCTTTGTGATGTAGTGAGGAAAAGGTGGGCTTTAACAAAATACATAGCAGTTCCAATGCAACCGTGAAGAAGGATGTCTTCACAGCACTGGTTCTGAGGAATCACATATTTAGTCAGCTTGTGCAAGATGAAATTACAAAACTTCAGCCTCTTCTCCAGCTTATAGGCCTGAGCCTGAAATATCAGTATTACCCTGTGAATGTTGCATGGTCTAAAGCTAAGAAAAGGCCATCAGGATGCTTGGTCTGGCCATAGGCAACGTTTTATAATTTCCTCCAATTCCTTCTGTACTGAGCCAACCAAGACATGTCCTTCAGAAAGGTAATCTATTTCCAAGCCTTAAGTCTTGTTCTAACTTCACTCATCATTCTGCTTAAGAAACATGTGTCTGACTGTAATTTGAGCCTATCTAGCTTTACCTTCTGGCCATTGGCTCTTTTCATGCCTTTCTCCACTTGACTAAAAGGTTCTTTTTAACTTGTGTGTCTCCCAAGAAGACATCGATGCGCTGTAACAAAGTCACCACTCAACATACCTCTTGGAAAGAGTAACTGATGGAGCTTTGAGTGTGTAATTTAAGTGTTTTCCTACCTTATTCTCATGATGATTAACCATTTGGTCTTTGGTAAAGTCTCCAGAACAACTGAAATGCAAACTATCTGGCTGTAGTGATTTCTCAGCTTCAATACAAATATTTTATCAGAGCAAACAGGAAAGTGTGCTTTCCGTTGACATGTGCATAAATGAAAAATGGCTCAACAGCTTTACTCTATCACTTCACATAAATTCATCTGTTATATGTAATACATGCACATTCATTATGGTAGGGGAGGCAACATGTTCACAGAGTCATGCTTTATTTTCAGCAAAATCTGCCCTAACTCAATCCCTCTCTGTAAAGTGTCTCCAGCAGTCTTAATCTGTTGTGACGATCTGCACTAATTATGCTCATCCTTAGCAGAGGATGCCCTGTCCAAGAGATGGGTTGGCTTTGGTGGTGGGTGCAGAGATCTGCAGGTTTGGGGACTACTTGGATCTATAATGCATAGGGTGGGGGTTTTCTCCTGTCGTCCTGATCTTTCTTTTCTCCTTCCACAGTTTATGAGGTGGTGACAGTGACGGGAGATGTCCGGGGAGCAGGAACAGATGCCAACGTCTTTGTTACGCTCTTTGGAGAGCTTGGGATTACTCCCAAGACTCATCTCACAAGCAAGTGAGTATCTGGAAGGAAATCTGTATCCTTGAGGCCTGCTCCTCAGCAACTTTTATTGCCTTTTGATGAAATGTAATACTGTGCTGATGGATGCAGAGGGAGTAAATCTAAAAGGTATTTTGAAATCACCGGGGAAATCTGAATTTTTTGCTGTTGCATATTTCTTACCAAATCCCTTGCAAACCTGCGTTCCTTTCTGTAGGTGGAAATGTATGCTCAGATCCATATTATATAAGGCTCGCACTTGCAAGATGCAGGGATACTTGCTTTCCTTAAAGCTTGAATTAGGAGCTCCCTATTTAGGAGCTGAGACTATTCATCGGTTGCTGGAGTGGGCATGAGGGGGCCATATTCGCATGCCTTAAGCCCACTGAGGTCTCCATGCTAAGTCAGGTACAGAGATAAGTGTCCTTGAATGCTTCTGAAGAGTAACTCAGTGGGCTTGAAGAAATGTTGTTGATGGGTAACCACCCACACCCGGCCACAGGAAATCTGAGGCAAGCAGAAATGGAATAATTTAAGCAGCTTCCTAACTTAGACTGGTTCCATCCCATCTGCTGTATGCTTGGTTGCACACCGCTCTGGTTGCACACTGCTGGGGTGGCATTGTTCTGTTTTCCTCCAGCTGATGCCAATGACACCCCCTGGATGCAGTTTCTCCATTCTTATCACTATATTTATCACTCCATTTATATCACTATATAACCAAGTGGAAACTGTATTTTATAAGTTAAGAATCTACTACGAGGTTTTTGGCTGTATCAAGAGCTTAAAAAAAAAAAAAAGAAAAAAGAAAAAAAAAGAAAAAGCAAGCATCAGGGCCAGCAGATGCTCAGCTGCCATGAAAGCAAGGTGACTTTGAACAAAGTCTCAGTTCTGCATGTACTAATTTCCTAGACAAATGTACTAAGATAAAGCAGAAATCCCTCCTCTGTAGGGTCTAGGAGAGGTTGTGTGTCTCTGTTTTTTGGCATTCTTATTGTTTCGGTTTTCTTGAAAATGTGCTTCAGAATTATTAATCCTGTCCTAATGTCACACGGTAACTTCACATTTTCTCCATTTCTACAGCACCGACAAGAGGTACCTGCAGCTATTTTAAATTTTACCCTCAAAAGAGCTTCTCTTCCCAGTGAAGCAACTCAAACATGAGAGTCTGTAAAGAAAATGATATGGGAATGGTAAAGAAAATACATGAAATTTCAGCCCTGTTTGCCATATTTGAAATTCAGAAATCAGAGCTAGGCAAAGGAGTTTTATTATTATCCCAGAAAAAGCAGAAAGAACTTGCTGATTGCGTATTGTATATCTATGCAAAATGCTTTGTCTCTGTCCTTGATTTCCAACCAGAAACCCCCATGGAAGTATGAAGCTGAACACCATTTCTCTTGATTTAACAGAGTAGGAAGCTGAGGCAATGAGATGGAAGACGACGTGGTCCCATAGCCGGTCAGTGGCAGAGCTGGAGGAGCAGCAGTGCATCTGGTGGGGGAAGAGTTTCTAACACCCAAACCTGCCCTGTTGTTTTTGGCAAAGCCATCAAAGCAGCAGCTGCCTTTCAGGGAGTTTTCTTGTGGTCAGCATTTACATAAAAAGCCCTTTTATCATGAAAGTGTTCTTCTGCACCTGGCTATGGGAAGAATCCAAACATTACCTTAAAAAAAAAAAAAGCCATATGGCCATTAGAGAAGAAGTTTGAGAGATCCCCATAGCAGGTTTCTTAATCAGCTGTGGCCTTAAATGAGCTACGGCTTGTACAAGTCAACTGTGGTGGCACTCTGGTTAATGCCTGCTCTTTCCTCCTGGACTCAGCAATCGTTATATTATTATTGGGTTTTTCTTTTTTGAAAGAAATAAAGAAGGCACACACAGGGATTATTTCAGGCTGCAGCAGCAGTCTGAGCTTGTTCAGACCTGGGTTAGCATTTTAGGCTTGGTCCCCATTGCTGCAGAGAGCAGATGGCTGAGTTCTCAGCAAGGAAGGATGAAAGGCACGGGAAGCCAACCTTCTGCACTTCAGGGCTCTTAAAAACTGAGGTCACCCCTAGAACTGCAACTATGGTTTTCTAACCGGGGGTTTCCCAAACATCAGAGGAATTTCTGCCTCTCTAAGCAAAGTCTGGCACATTACAGCGCTTTATCGAGGAGCAGCGAGGAAAAAAGGCCAGTCCGAGTGTAGGAGTGTCTGCAGATCTACTTAACTGATAGCTGCCCCTGGAATAGTCAGTTTGCCCCCAAATTTATTATGCAGCTTTGTGAATATGGCAAAAGGATGGAATCTCATGCATCTTTCAACTAAATGTTTACAAGAGTTCACTTATGACTGCAAGTGCATGACATTTTATAGGTGTTTACATTTCCCCGTGTATGACAGAAAGCTAAAATATCATGCATTGCCTAAAGACGGTACTACCATTTCAGCTTCTGGTTAGAATAGGTTTTTTTTTTTCTTTATTTCTTTTGTGATTGTGTGCTGGTAGTGAAATACATGACATTTGGGATCTTTTTGTCGTGCGCGGTAAAGGGAAGACATGTCAAGCCGATGAAATCTGTGTTTTTAACGCTGGCCAACAATAAGGTAACTGTGGGAAAACAGGCACGAATCTTCATGTTGACTTGTCAAGAGAAGCATCAGTTTGGGAAGTGGCAGCGCCCAAATTCTGCCCCCAAAGGTGCATTTATTTAGGCAGGGTTTAGCTGAGAAGTCTTCGGGTTTAGCTGAGAATTGTTCAGGTTTAGTAGGGACTGGGATGAATCTTTCGTTGCAGATGCTGTCTGCCAGTTTGGGGGGATGGTAACACCTCCCCACCAGTGCTGGACATGGTGGATGGGTGCTGGCAAACTGCTGCTTGGCTCCATCTGCTCTTGGCAAAACCTCGCTTCAAACCCCAGCTCACAGAGGTCTCCAGATCCCCGCCTGCTGACCTGCACCAGCCACAGCTCAGTCAGAAGCTAAAAGCACTCCCACAAGTAACTTTCTTTCCACGGGCTCCATCATGGGTGGACACCAAGGCATTACCTGGTGGCATTGGGGCTGTTGCTGAGACGTTTTCTCCAGGCACAAGCTGCTTCTTCATGGCCGAACACTAAACAAACAGTACTGACTCTCCATAGTGTTTCACTTCTCTTGGCTCCTGTGCTTTCCACCAAGCTGGGGCTGAGGACAGAGAGCAAAACTCAGCTGGGAACACTGCTGGCAGCTAATTCACAGCATTTAGTAGCAAATTTATTTATTTGTTTGTTGTTGTGTAAATGAATCCACTTGCCAGGCTTACCTGGTCCAGCATGTGACAACTGCAATAAATATTTATGGGGAGATTTATTTTTTTTTCCATCAAAAAAAATAATGAGACAGAAAAGATTTACAGCTCTGGCAATCTGAAAGAAAGATTAAACAATTGGGAAGTGACAGCTGGTGTCTTACTGATTTTGAGGGCCATGCAGTGGATTTAATTTCTTTTTTTTTTAAATTTCCTATGCTGAATACCTTTAATAGGCTGTCCCTTCTACCTGATCCTGAGTCCCTATAAGCTTTTCCTGCTCCTAATGCCAGTAGACATATATGAATTGCAGAGCATGCTCGCAACTGCCTTTAGAGGATGTTAATTGTTGTAGCTCCACTACAGCTAAAACCACACTGAGCTGCAGAAGATGTGATTTTTGTCATTTAACTGCTCTGGTATAAAAAAAATACAAGGAAGCAAGCTTACTTACTCTTAGTAGTTGATAGAATAAGTTAGGAAGTGCTAGGAAGTTGGTATAGAAAGGGCTGTTCAGGCTAGGAGGCAAACGAACCCCAAGAGATGAGTTGCGATGCCTTTAATGACAAGAGATGTCTCCTGTTTTAAAGCTGCTCTGGTATCTAACTGTATACTGGTTGATGACTGTGCAGATCTGTAGCATTTACACCATGGTCTGCAAGCTTAATGATCTGGGGCAGCTTTGGAGTCTGTGTTGGCTTCTGAAAGAGTAGGAAACTTCTCTCTCTTGCTCAGATTTATTGGCTGCCCTGGGTCTAGCGTTTCAGGAGCAAAACCACCTGAGAGGGTGCTTAGACAGGAGTGCTGAGAAACACAAAGATAAGAGCCCACAGAATTGGCCTATGTATAAGTTACCATCCACCTGCAGCTACGCCCGCAGCAGCTGGTGTTGCAACTACAAGAAAGGTCAAGCCTATGAGGGAGAAAAAGGAATTTACTCAAAACAGGCAGACCTTTAAGGGAAGTTAGCTGCTAGACCAGGTCCCTGGTCTAGGGATTTAGCTGCACAAGTGTCAGCAGCATTTTTCAAACTGTAAAACATGTCCTGTTTCCCTTGTGGAATGAGTATTCCAGAACAAACTCAACCTTTTGGACTTGCTCAAAATCCTGCCCCTATCCAGACACATCTACCTCAGTATTAAAAATGTCTGAGCTCACTCTCAATAAATCTTTCAAACTTATTTCTCCATTTGAAGGGGACAGAAATTATCAGTGGAGTAAAATTTCCCCCCAAATTTGGCAAAGTAGGTACAATCGAAAACGTTAACATAGTGTTGGGAAAGGCTGAGCCACCTTCATGCTGTTATCAATGGCACTATTTGCTTCATATGGAACAAAGCTGCTCCAGGGCAGGCTCAGATTAGATGCTAGAAAAAAATTTTTTACTGAAAGCGTTGTGGGGGCCTGGACAGGCTGCCCAGGGAGGGGGCTCAGTCACCATCCCTGGATGTGTTTAAAAAAAGGGTAGATGAGGTACTTAGGGATATGGTTTACCATAGGATGGGAGCGCTTGGACTTGATGATCTTAAAGATCTTTTCCAACCTTGTGATGCTGTGACTCTGTGATACAGTTTCTCCAGAAAATAACAACCAAGCTGCAGATGACAAAGGTGTAAAACATACCTGAGATTATCCAACTGAAACACCACTGTTCCATTTTATTTATGTTAACCATGCCGCCCCAGATGAAAAACTGATAGTAAGACACCGCTGCTCCACGCAGCACAGAGAGAGGGAGCAAAAATCTAAAGCATGCCAACAAGGCCATTGAAATCTGTGCTGTGGGTTAATATGGGTAAGGCAGGGGCTGCTTCAGAGTGCCTGATGGTGCTCTGTAAAGTTTCAAGGTAAGTTCAGACACAGGCTGTCACAGTTGTGGGTTCATGTCTGGCTCCTGTTTGGGGGTCATCACGCTGCTACAACCCTGAGTGATATATTTAATTTGATTAAAACCTTTCAAGTGAGACCTTTCCTGAATTATTATTATTATTATTATTATTATTATTATTATTATCATCATCATTATTTAGCAATTCTTCTATGCTTGTTTGAGCAGGATTGCTTCTGCTGGTCAGGTTATTGGTAGGAAAAAAGGAAATACTGCCCTGGGTACACAGGCGTTTGCAGTCCCTGTGCTCTTCAGCTGGTTTCTTTCCTATCTGGAGTATTTTTGGATGCATGCTGCCTTATGCAGTATTTCCAGCTGCCCGTTAACTGATGTTGTCAGCTTCATGACAACAGTCTAGGCAAAATATTTGCAGACCAAACTCCCTGGAGTATTCCTTGCTCCAAGAAGGAGGTTAATGATGGTGCTATTGGAGTTCTGCATTAAGAGTAAATATGTTCCAAACACATGCAGGCTTTTGCAGTTAGACATACCCATCCTGTAATGTATGTTGGATAATCTGAGGATGAGCAAAGCTGTCTGTGCTTTCAAATCAGGAAAACAACATGGATGGACCTGTGCTCATCCACGGCATCTACATATGTTAGAACTACTCTGCCCACCCTGACTCCGTGAGAAACTCACCTCCCATGAAATAGCAGGGGAACCAAACAGCATTTATTTTTCCCCTGGAGAGCGACAGGCTGTAGGTTGGGTTTTGCTCTGCGACCTTCTGAAATCCTTCCTGGTACCCAGCCCCCCCCCCCCGCTGCTGCTAAGCGTTAGCAGCAGGAGCAGGCAGACCTGCAGGCAGGGTTGCAGGGAGACGCCACCACGAACTGGCTCTTTCTGATGATTTAATGGAGCATCTTCAAAATTTTGTTTGAGCTGACATTCCCCCTCCCCCCCCAGGTAATACCCTGTGCTTCAGTGCAGCCCTTCATCCACGGTGCTTTTGTGGGCTGTCCTGTGCAAGCAAAACATTGCCAGATAAACACCTAATAGAAAGGCAATTGAAGTGATCGCTAATGCAGTGATTCAAAGCTAAATAGGTTCAGGCTACTGCATCGCTGCTAAAGGTTATTATTTTTATGCCTCTGCTGTGATGGGTACCTAGGTTTTTCTTCCTCTCTTCCTAAGAGCTCAGCTCTGGAACCTGTGCTGTCAGAGGGGAAAACTATTTTCTACAAATATTTAAAATTTCTATTTCAAATGTGACTTTTATTTAGATGCTGGGATTAACTCTTGTTAATTCCCCTTTATTTAAAAAAAAAAAAAAAAAGCAGCTGATTTACCAATGCAAATGTTTATTTCATGTGCTTTTGCATTTAAAACTGCATCACTGAGAGTTTCATGCTGTCAACATACCAAGTAGCAGCAAAGCTCTCGTGGCCATGGCTCTGTTGTCTGTGACAGTGGCCTACAGAAAAGATGGACGCAGGGATTTATAAATTCCATGCTCAAACATGCACCAGCCCTCGTGCTTTTTAGCAATGTAATTTTCACAACCAGGGGACATGGTGCTCTAAGTCTCTGCATATTTGCAGTACCACAAAGAGAGTAACCTGAAGGTGATCATTCAACCAAAAAGAACCTGAGAACAACTTCAGAAACAAAAAAAAATTGAGAAATTAATATACTAATCTTTGGTGAAGTTCCCTGGATGTTTCTTACAAAGCAGGGCAGTAAAACGCTACCACAGACTATAAAAATAGAGTACCTAGAGAAAATTAAAGATGAGAAAAGTATAAAACCTGGCTAAAGCATACTTCTGAAGTTGCCTAGGCCTCATATCCCAGCGGAATGATAGGGCTGGAAGTGGAATTCTGCTGGTGTTTAAGTATTTGCTTATGGCCAGCCATGCCTAGTCCCAGAGCCTGCAGCCAGCCAAGCCTGAACATTAGAAATTCAGTGCTGCAATTTCCAAGTCAGAATCTTCCCTGCTTTTTTTGTCACCAGAGCTGTGCAAGGCAGCATGCTGCATTGCTTGGTGTAACGATTTCCTTATGGTAATCAGGCTATGAATTTCTTCTCCTAGCCTGGACCAGACTCTGACACAGCCCAGCCGTAAAGGCTCCTTCTTTCTTTTTTTTGGGCAGCCTACAGTATAGCCATTCACCATGGGATATTCCCTCATTCTCTCTCCTCCCACTTAATGCTAGAAGTAAGGATTGGAATTTTTCTTTAAAGCATTCCCCTTTTTTATGGTGTTGATGCTGCATATCCACCTCAAGGGAAGAGAATTGTCAGCTTCTTCCTACCTTTCGATAGCAAGACTTCCCACAAGTTTGACTCCCAGGTCACTGTCGTGTTTCCCAATACTTCTGCAAGCTCTTTCGAGATGCGTGAAGCATCTGCTCAACTGGCACTTTTGGATGCCTTCTTGGTGCTCCTCCAACGCTGGGTTCCCTCCCCACTACCCCCACACCATCCCAGCAACCAGTGCAGCCCAGCACGCTGGTGGGGCTGACATAATCCAGCAGCCATCAGGATGAGAACACCAAAAGCTTTGGGCTAATTAGTCTCCCCTTAATACTCGTGCGCTACCTCTGTAGCAGCATGCAGCGCTGCATCGATCTCCGGAGCCGATGCAGGGAGAAGCGGCTGTCGTTATGATGCTCACTCAAGCCTGACAAACTAATTGCCTCATACTCGCTGACTTTTTTCTCTCCAGCAGCCAGGTTGGGGGAGGATGGGCTGGATTTAATTGTCTCTTGTCTTCACGACAAGGTTAACCATTTTAGCCTTTTCATGTAGCGGTGGTGCTCCTGGCGCAGTATCTGAAATAGCAGAACGGAGGAGGAGGAGGGCTGCCTGTGCATTTGCAGAACACACAAAATAACCTTTCAACAAAGGCACATGCAGATCCTTCAACGATGTGGAGAAGAGAGCCGAGCAAAAATGAATCCCCTTGCTCAGAATATTAATATTCATTAACTTTCTGAGAACAAGCTGCTTGTCACTGCGGCATTATGCTGCTGAAGTGCTGTGGTTTCTTGTTAATTTTAATATGACTTGTGGATTTTGCTGTGTTTAATCATCTGTAGCGATGCTTAGTGGCCCAGGTGAAAGCAGGACCCTTCAGGGAGGGCAGGTGGGAGAGGCTGTCCCTTCAGAGCAGTGATGGCTTTTGCACTGATGTTATTCATAATGGTTTTGTGGAAAATACGAGCTTGAAAAGGATGGATGGAGGTGGTTGCCGAAGTCTACGCCACAGTCTGGAGCCAGAGATGAGAACTGAATTCTACATCCCCTGACCCAGGCCAATATACTTTATATTGCCTTTCACCTACACTGGTGAAATACAAACTGCATGCTTAACACTTCACAGAAGAATCAAACTACTGCCTGCCCTACATTTGTTTTGCTTTGGATGTGGAACAAATCACAGGAGAAAGCTGCAAAGGAAGTTTCAGTGGCCATTATAAAAATGTCTGAAGATGGGCGTGGAAAGAAACCTTTGAAGCAGTTGGATGCTTTTATTTCTGTCTGAGCCTTGGGTGGATCTGCAGCTCTGCAGGGAACCTGCTGGGCTTTGGAACCCCTTCGCTCCATCCCCAAGAGCAGTTCCACTGGGTGCCCAGGAGCTAGGAAGGCAGGAGAGAATACCTCTGTGAGTAGCAAAGTTGAAAAGCATATTGAGGTCCTGTAAAGCAACTGAGCTGGACTTGCAGGGGCCCAGATTCACCAAGGTCTTCCATGTTGGTTGGCCAAAAACGGCTGGTCTCTGAGGGCAAACAAAGCTCTGACTTGATCATCCCTAATGAGCGCTTCCCAGCCACCCTGGAGGGGAGCAGCTGAAACATCCCCATGTCTTTTGCTGTCATTTCTGTGTTTTAGCAAACGATGCAGTTGAGGAACCACAGAAAAGGTGTTACCTAATAGTTGTATTTCTTCATGTAAGTTATGCTTCATTGGTGTTGTCTCAAAGTATCTTCACTGAAGATTATTTTCAGACACCTCTGAAAGCCACTTGCCGATGGGAAAGTCTTACAGGCTCCCTTAGCTCTTACCTCTATGGTCAATTTAGCTGAGGAATGTTAAAAACCTTTTGTTGTTTTTTTATTCTTGGAGGCAATATGGAATGTGATCCAAGGTTTGCATCTGCTTGGGCCAGCATTGCATTTCCCCCAAAGCTTCTGTTTCTGGAAGGACTCTTAGAGCCCAAGAAGGGGAAAAGCCTTTTAAATGTCACTTGTTAGAGCTTAGAGCTATCTGAAACTTGCCATGGGAAAGAGGGCACTAAGAAGTAGTTTTTTCCCAGTGCTAGAAATTACATTCCTTCACCCTTAAACTCTACCACTCTGTCAGGCCACGAGGTATGCTTGCTGACAAGGTCGTTATGTTCTTACCACAGCTTTTGGTGCGTGTGTATTACAGGAGCAGCACGGCTTTTGAGAGGAGCAAAACAGATGTGTTCCGAGTAAAAACCAACAACGTCGGACAAATAAAGAAAATAAGGTACGTGGCCGACATTACCACCATGGTACCTGCTCTGTGAGGTTCTTATTGACTGGCAGGCAGCAGAGGCTTAGGCATTGACATGTTTTATTCATTATTCATTAACGTGCTCTTATCAAGGTGAAGTAAAGGGGTGGTAAAAGCTTGTTTACTGCCTAAGATTTTAGCTGAAGCGTGAAATCACCTACGGTATTACTTATAACTATCCACGCTCCCCACCAAGAGTTGTATTTCTGTCCTATGTAATCATGGAGGAGGGCATTTAGGACTGTTTTTATGTACTGACAGAGATAAACGAGGTTCACTATCCTGTTTTGCTAAATTAGTGTAATGTAAATGATAACTATTATGTTTAGCCACCACCTGACTGACCTATATAAAATTAAAAATCAGTTAAGTAGTACAAAGGAAGTTTGGAAAATGGGAAAAGGTGTGTAAAGCAAAGTAGGAAAAGAGCAGGGAGGGAGTGATGCAGGGCAAGAGGTGAGCCACATTTTAAATATGTAGTGTAAACTGAATGAAAGCACATGTTGAGTGGACACGCGGGGGTGTGTGTGTGTGTGCTTGTGTACATGCCTTTGCAGATGACAGCCCACATATGCACCTACATTATCTTCCCACAAATATTTAGCAGCTTGCTATTTTCAGAACACCCCATAAAAGCCCTTAGGTCCTATGAAATACTTTGTGTAACAGGTATAAACAGGCCTAACATAAAACATTCCACAAAATGGCAGTTCTAGCTGCCAGTCTTAATCAAAATATCAAATCCAGTTTGGGTTTTTTTTCCCTTAGGATTGAGCATGATAACACTGGACTGAATGCGGGCTGGTTCCTTGACCGCGTGATCGTGACCGACATGAACAGACCTCACCTCCGGTTTTACTTCCCCTGCAACAACTGGCTGAGCAAGGAAGACGGGGATGGACTGTATGTCAGAGACCTCATTGGCAGCCTGAATCCCATGGATGTGCCCAAAAGTAAGGTTTTTCCAAAATGCTTGGCTTTCTGGTGCCTTGTCAGAAAGGACAGGGTGGCTTTCAGCCGTCTTCAGCCACGTAAAAAGTAACCGCGTAGCCTAGGCTAGTTTGAGTGTAGTCAGTGGAGGGAGAAATAAGAAGATGCAAGATGCCTCCAGAGGGTAAGTCCTTCTTCCAATGTTAGACCTGACATCTTAGGGTGGGATAAATCACTGTTTTGAGATGCTCTGCTCATTGGTCAAGTACTGAAAGGTTGTCAATTACAACTTTAAATTGGAATGATGAAAGGCATCCCGCCCTGGAAGATGTAGCTGATATTGTGGTATGCTATCAGAAGAGGCAGCACGGTTGCAGTCTTGTGTATAATGTTAAGTGTTTTCAGGCTCTGGTGGTGACCCACAGGAAATTTCCATAAACAAGCCAACCCTCTCGCTGTAATTCTGTCCTGGTTAACTGTATGTGTATGATATCCATATTGAACCGGTGCCTATTTTTCAGAGTGGTTTTAAGCTAATGATGTTGAAATGAAGCCAGGACAGCTTGCAAACCAGACATGTACTCCCAAATTGATATCAGCGTGTAGGCCATGTGGTGATGTATAGTGCAAGTAACGTGAGTGGGAAGACGATCGAGATGTGAAAGCGGAGCCAGAGAACCAGCCTCAGGTGGTATGTCAGCAGTTTATCTGCAAGTGCTAATGAGGAAACTGAGTTGCCTTTCCCGGATGACCTCACCGGCGCAATGGTCCTTTTCTGGGAGCTGTGGGTATGGAAAGTGTAGTAGGCCTCCTACTAGGCACAGATCTGAGGGAAAGGAGAGGTACAGTTTGGTGCAAAAGAGGGGAAACTTGTGGCTTTTGCTAGTATCACATCTTCTTGAGAGTAAGTAGTAAACTTGTTGCACTGTTGTCATTGACATGATCACCGAGGAGACTTACTTTGGTAAAAATAGTTTATTGCCAGTCTTAATGCAGGGCTGTGAGCATTGACAGATGCCCTAGAAAAGTCAAGTATTGTTATTTTTATTGAGGTCCTGTTTAAAGTTAACAGCGAAACAACACACCACTACACTGTTCCTGGCTTGTTAATAACTTTGCTTTATTAAGATACAACCTCCTAAAATAGTTCTGACATGTTGAAGATGTAAGTATTAAAGGATACTGTCTGTGAGTTAGCATGGACAAGTAATACCCATTGACAAGAAATGTATGTGGGGGAGTTTTATAAATGCAGAACCCTCCAGGGTGGCTGCCACAGGGGAATGAGATAATGTCTGGAGATGCTCTGCCAAAAACCCACCTAGTGACTGCTGGGAGTGGGTGTGTCAAAGTCCTTTGCTATTGTTTTCTGTGTTCAGCTTGTGAAATGGAAGAGTTAAGGACGCTCAAGGGGGAGCGAAGGGTCTGGAGAAAGTAGTGGATGAGTCAAAGCAATACACAGTTAAGGAGAGGTTCCCTGGAGGAGGACGTCAACCATTCAATCTTAATAGATCTTTAAATGACACAACAGTTTATCTAAATTTATTACCACTCCTGCCTGGGAGAGCTGATTCAAAGGAATGTGACTTCCCCCATCCTGCTCAACACCTGTTTCTCAGCAGGATAAGATTTGTGGGCTAAACCCTCAGCTGGTAAAAATCAGCGCAGCCCCAATGAAATTGCTGGAGCAACTTTGTGTTTCACCAGCCGGAAAGCTAGTCCCAAGCACCTGCTCCTCTGCAGAAGTGGTTTTGGGTTGTAGATCAACTGCTCACTGTGTGTTCGGCCCAGAACAACTGTGAATAAGATTGTCTCCTGCCTGAAGAGTATGAAAGAAGAGATTTAACCAGGCATTTGTCAGAAATGCATCTGTGCTCATCGCCTTTATCAGACAGAAAAGCCCAGTTTTGAGTGGCACAGGCTGGATGCTCTGCAGCCGCCTGTATAAATTGAAGGGAGCTGGGCTGAGGCCAGCGGCACGGGTGAAGGGTTGGATGCCTTCCAGGTGTCAGCTTAGAATCTCTAAGAGGAGAGGGTTAGCTCAGTTATCTCAGGTTGCAGTTCCCCTTGAACCATAATTAATGAAAGATAAACATTCCCAGGCTGCCGAGGTGGCCTGTCAACTGCAAATGTAAATTTATCTGAATTCATTTGTCTCCCTCTGGATCCGTAGAGGTCTGAAGCAAGATCGTGATATGATTTGCTTTGCACACAAGTAATTTGCCCTAAATTTTGTCCATTTTCTGTTTTTCTACTAGACAAACAAATAATTATGTGGTTTGGTGATTTCATGTGCCTGTAAAGAAAGTTTAGTTACTCCCTCTTAAATCTGTGTGCCCATTAGCAGTGTTCAGTGCCATACTCCTTTCCTTTTCAGTCACATCCTTCTGATCACTGTTGCCCTTTTTTCTTCAATTCTTTGAAAACCACTGTTGATACAGACCTTGGTTTCATGCTTTGCTTTCATGCTTCATTTGCTGCCACAGCCTGCTATGTTTTTGGATGTAACCAAACAAGTTTCCTCTACATTCCACCTCCTGAAACATCTTCAGCTTTTGATCTTCTCCTGGAGAGCTTTCTCATCTTTTTCATGAAGATTTATCTTCCTCTCTTGAACTGGAGGTCACTGCTGGGGTGTGCATCTTCTCTGTGCTGTGTGTGGGACGTGAGCTGGAGAAGAATTAAATGACTCTTTGGGTGATACTTCTGAAAAGGCATTTGAAGTGTATTTTGAAGGGGGTTGCTGGTGCTTGGACCAAAACCTACCAAAGCTATGGGGAGACTCAGCCTCTTTCTTGGTGAGGAGCACAGACCAGCCACTGAAGCCCTGCAGGGCTACAAGCTTTGAAGAGGCTAGTTTAAAGGAAAGAAAAAAACAGAGGCAATATTAGAAAACACAGAAGAGAGTGTATTCCAAAGAATGGCTTATAATTGAAAAATTGGACACACACACACCTTGACACAAATAAAAATTACAGCTCTTTTCATGATCCAAACAGAGGTACTGAGGATGTCAGGAATGCTTAGTGATTGCAGACACCCGAGTGACTGCACTTAGTTATCTGAATAAAATGGCTCCTGCTGGGGTCCCTCCCAAGTGCCACACATTTCTCCAGCAGAACAGGTTACGTTTTAAGTGTTCCTGCTTGAATGATTCTCTATTCCCTGTATTCACATCCGTGGCATCGTATGCCCCTCGCCTTTTGACAGTGATAGTGCCACAGATTCTTATTTACCCAGCAGCTGCTATTGGCAGGCTGGATTAATTTACATTACAGGTATTAATTACAAGGAAGGGCTATTGTTCGGCCTTATGCTGCCTCGCTTGAGTTTATGAAGCCTTAGGATTGTATGACTGTGGCTGAGCCGTTATGCAAGTGACCATCTCTCAGCTGAAGTCAGGAGGTGGTTTTCATTTGAGTGTTTCATGTTTTGGATTGCTCTGAGGGTGTCCGATGTCCTGCAAAGATGTGGGGGAGGAGAGCATTTCATAATAGCTTGTAGCTGCAGTAACAAGAACTACTGACCCATCAGAGATGCAAAAGCAAACGGCATTTGGGAGGCAGTTTCCAGCCCATTGTTTGATGCCTGCATACTGGTCATGAATTACTCGTGCCACTCTGTGGATGGACCCTCATGTCTCCCAGCTCATGGTGACTCTCATTTGGTTGGGCTTCGTTCTGCTTTCCCTGGGAGTTTGCAGCCTCTGAGCTGCTCTACAGCCCCAGTCTGAGAACAGTACGTGGCATGAGCACCATGGCGGTTACCCCGCTGAGGTGAAAGATAGCACTTGGAGCCAGCCATGGCACTGCCCATGGGAACCTGCAGCAGGTGGGACACCAGGGGCATGTCTTTCTCCAACCCTCTGTGTGTGATGGGCACAGCTTTTATCACATCGCTGTAAGACAGGTAGACCTGAGGTTTGCTCTTCAAGTGGATTGAATGGCACATATGTTAATATATTTGCAAAGCTACATTTTGTCCTCATTGATAAAAGAAGCTGAGGTTCCCAGGTGAGGTGATATATTAGTTATCCACAGGCTATCTTCTCTCTGTGGCTGTCATCACTATCTAGCTGGTTGAGGTTAGTTTAGCATCTCCACAGTGTGACTTCCAGTTTTCCTCAGAACGAGGGAAAAAGCTAGGTTAGGTATCACCAAGGCACATCAACTGTTCTTGGTTTTGCTCAAAATCTCCCCTTAATCAAGACAACTATCTGTACTCGCTCTTTTATTGAGAAAAAGCAGGGATATTAATTTGAAATTCCTCTTCTCTCTTGGTCATTAAAACCACGTTCAAGAGCACAGAGCCTGAAAATTAATTCAGACCTCTGTGCAATTGCAATTTATGCTTACCTGTCAAATTTTGGTCAAGCCTTGCCAACCTGCCTGTTGCAGATGAGTTTCAGAGCCAAGGACTGATTTCCAACTGGCTCTTTGTCCAATAGCATCCTGAAATTGTTTAAGACTGGGCACAACAGGCTATAAATGTGTGTGGGACAGCAAGCAGCTCACGACTGTTTATTCACAACTGCATATTCATGGTGTGTGACCTCAAACTAGAACTCCTCCATTCTCTACTTTTGCTAGGTGAAGTTTAGCCTTATTTGGATGAGGAACATCCAACATAATTGCATTGCCTTTACTTTTTTCATACGTAAAAGTGCTGGGCATTGAGCACTTAGTGGTTTTTGCTACTATTATGTCAAAAATGGATTGCAAGACTGTATCTAAGGCTAAGTCCACATTGTCTTTTGCAGGCAGACATATGTTTTCTGCCTTGCTGCGGGAAGAACCAGCTCTGAACTGGAAGGTCAATGGTTGTGTCAGCTCTGGCCTGATTTGGGGTTGATGGATGGTGCGTCTGAGAGTCTGCATGGGTATGTCCTAAGGAGTAATGGCTGTAAGGTCATGCTGAGCAATCAAGAACTGGATTCCTGTAAAGGCCATCTGGGTGGTGATGTGTGCCGTGTGCCTGTCCATGCAGAGGGTAGCCTGGCCTTTAAAAAATGAGAACAATATTTATTATAATTACAAATGAGAGAAGTTCAGCCTATCAAGTGGCTGGTCAGGCCCAATCCATTAGTCTTTCACAAGTTTCTGTGAATCATCGGTCTGTTCTCATCTGGGGCAGGGTTAATGAGATCACCTGAAGAGACTTGGACAGTTTGTGTTCATGGTGGGTCAGAGGAGAAGACGACAGGTGGAGAGAGCCATGGAACTGTTTCCCTCCAAGTCAGGAAAGGCGGTCTGTGCCGGCACTGTGAAGGCACATGAAGAAGCAGCCTGTGCTAGATTTTGCCTGCTGTGCTTTTGAGAGCATCTGCACAAGCACACCTTGAGTTACAGTGCCCTAGATGCTCTCTGAGGGTTTTAGATCCACTCAGACCTAAAACTCATAAATTTGAGCTGGGGAGGGGGGCTGTGTTATTTCTTTCCTCCATGAAGGAGGTTTGTGTTAAGATTTTGTGGTTCATTGTCCAGAGTTTTAATGTTGGCTGACTTAAGACTTATGAGGCACCAACCTGGCTGTGGCTTGAGGAAACCCTCGAGGCAGCAGGTATTGATGCACATGCTTGACTTCGAGTCAGTGGCTAAATCCCTCTTGTCCCAACGGGATGTGTGTGTCCCAAGGGGCTGGACTGGATCTTGAACTGCTGCTGTGGCCAATCTCTCTCAATAACCTATTGGCACTAGAAACTCCGATAAGGAGCAGTATTTTGGATGCAAGGCACTGATCAATGATGCCCTGTGGGCTTTGCAGCCTCATTTTATAAAGAACCAGAGTGGGATTGGTCCCTCTCCAGTCTCCCCTGGGCCATGATTCAAAATTACGTGTTAAATTTTGGAAACATTCATAATCAGAAAACCAAAAATATACTATTTCTGAGGATGCCAGTGACAGGTGAAATATTAATAGGTGTTAGCTGCTCACCAAAAATCCTCTTTATTTATGCTGGGAATTGGAAGTGTATAATCAGCACAGGAAAATGCAGCTAAATATATTTATGAAATAAATGCAAGTTGTTTACTTTTGAAATATGGTGAATACCCCCTATATTAAGGATGAGGCCTTGCTGCATGCCGAGATATTCAATAAACAAGGTTTGTAGAGGCTGTAATATTTTTTACTACCCAACTGATAACACTGGGGGAAAAAAAACCCTGTCACACTGTCTGGCACACTGAGTATCCAAAAATGTAATGTTTTTTGTTTGCTTGTTTTTTCCAAAAAATACTTCAGGTGGTCTAATAAGAATTTTACTCTCCCTGAAAACTCCCATCTTTTATCACCAGATCTAAAATGAGGCAGCTATGGAGATTTTACTTGTGACATAATTTTGGTCTGTTGTTTTGCCTCTAAAGATGGGTAAAGGTGGTAAGAAACAGAAAGAAGCACTGGGTGACTTGTAAAACATGAGGACAACAAGATGGATGGAGCTCAGAAATGGGATGGAAACAAGAGATTTGTAACTCCCATAAAGAACCTCACATTTTGAGAAAAAATTTTGGAGGGGCATAAGACATCTCCATGTGTGGCTGGTATATAGATCTGTATGTGTCCAACAGAAAACACATAGCACAGCATGCCTGGGATAATTTTGACAAATTATGTCTAGATACTGTAATTGTTTCAACTATCAGTCTCAAAATAAATCAACTTTGTTTAAATATATTATTAATACAGAGTAAGACTGAAACACAGTGAAAATTGTATGATTTTAAAAAATACAGTAAAATTACTTCACTCTTCATTAAGAGCAGAAAAGTTTTACCCAAGAGGTTATTTTCAGCTATTTCCCCAATTCTGATAAAAGCAGAGCTATGGCTATAGGAAGCAGATGTTTCTTTCGTGAAGTATCTGCGGTGGATTGTTGTTTTGGTTTCTTTTTAAAATTTTTCATGGGCTCCCACACTAGGGCTGAACTGAGGAAAAATAATGAAAAATCTTGGAGAATTAGAGGAATGAGGATTTCCACACAGCTGTCACAAGGTGGGTTGCCCTGCGCTAAGCTCCATGCCTCTGCAACTAAACCGCTATTGTCTCTTGAGCAAGGTCATTTAAAACTCGCTTCAGAATGTCATCACCGCTTTGAAGTCGCAGTAGGAACATCAGTTTAGCATACCCTACAAGCGAAGACTCCTGCATGTGGTAGATTGCCTCTCATGGGCTTTTGCAGAGGGATGATCTGGGCTGAATCCTAATAGAGGATTCCCTCCACACAGCATGGCAGGGGGTTGGAGCTGGATGATATTAAAGGTCCCTTCCAACCCAAACCCTTCTGTGATTCTCTGATTATTAACTGTTTTGAAGCATGCTTGGATTTCACGTAAAACCCGCAAGAAATCCAGCTGAATTTTGTGGGGTCTGATGGGGAGACCGAGCGGCCGAATTCTTTACAGGAGGGTCATGAGGCAGCGGTTGAGGTTAATGAAATATTCAGCAGAGAAAACATAATAATTTCATTTTTTTCCATGTGCTATGCCTCCTCAGGTGGCAGTAATCACATCTCTTCATTAGGAAGTCGCTTTCAGAGAGGTCTTCTGAGACTAATGAGATGCTGATCCAGGGCGGCACCAGCTTTTGCATCCTTGGTGCTGCCCCTGATGACACGCATCCCAAACCCATGCAAAGGCTCTTCAGCACTGCTCCCCAGCTAATGCCAAGTTTTGGCAGGGGTGCCCCTGGCCGAAAGCGACGTGAAACTCTTTGTTCATCAACACCCCCTGCGCTCCAAGCATGCTTGTAATCTGCGTTTCTAATTTGAACCCTTGGCTTAAGGAGCTCATTAAGAAGCTCGTTAAGAAAGATAGTTGTCAATCACTCTTGACAGAGATTATTTATTTCCAAGCTCTAAACCAACCTTTTAAACTCAACCCTTTCCTGGATGGGGGAAAAAAAACCAACTCATCCTTTACTGTGTGTGGCTGCTTTGTGCAAGAACAGGCCGTGCTTTGGAGGCAGAGCTCGCCCCCGGTGCGCTCAGCGGGACTTCTCTGCTCTTACAGGGGTTGCTTCAGGTTCTCATTACGTCTTGCTCTGCATAGCTATCTCCAGGGTCCCTGCTACTGCAGTAGAGAGAGGTGTAATGATTAGGGCTGGGTGAGTTTTCTTCTCTGCAGCATTTGCAGAGACTCCCGAGGTAGTGCTGTGAAATGCGGTAAGGCATCTCTACCAGAAAGCAGAGGGAAACTCATGTGGAAAAAGGGGGTGTTAGCTGGGTGGGATGGGCTCTCTCCCACTAAATTCAAAAGTTCGCTGTGAATTGAGCATGTTGGGAGGCCAGATCCCAGTTCAGTGCCTTAACCAGAGGCTGTCTGACCTTGTAAACTTGCTCTGACCATGAGGCCTAGGTATCACTGAGGGGTACGCTGCACCAAGTGGCATGCAAGAGCCTCCATTTTGGCAAGCCAGCCCTCCCTGTCCACGAGAGATTTTGTCAGGCAGTTTCTGGTGGGCTGGAATGAGGGACTCATCCTGGCAGCAAGGAACTGAGGCAAATGGACATTACACTACCTGACACGCAAACAGGCTGTGGCAGCCTGAGGTTGAAACAGAGCCTTGCCCATAGACCTGTTTCCCCCCACGCTGCTCCCTAGCTGGCAATTCTTTTCACTTCCCATGCTAACCACAGATGCCTTTCATAAGCGGTGCCTCTCCCTGGCCCTCCCCCTTCTCCCTTCTGAAATCTGCCTGCTGGGCTGTGAGCCACGCAGGCTGGATCCTGAGCAGTGCCAGCCTTGGGAGCACTGCAAAAACAGGAAGGTGACTGCCGAAAGTCACCTCCTGAGGAGAACCCGCCGCTGCCTATGACTTCGCCTACAAAAAGAGGTTACAGGAGCTAGGTTTGTTCAGCCTAGAGAAGGCTGCGGGGGGACCTCATTGCAGCCTTCCACTCCCTGAAGGGAGCTACAAACAGGAGCGGAATCAACTCTTTAAAAGGGCAGGCTAAAGCTGAAGTAGAAAAGGATTAGATTAGATATTAGGGGGAAGTTCTTTACAGAAAGAGTGGTGAGGGGCTGGAAGGGGCTTTCCAGAGAAGTGGTGAATGACTCATCCCTGGAGGTGTTACAGGCTAGGTTGGCTGGGGCCCTGGGCAATGTTGTGTAGATCCAAGCCTGGAGATTGGTGGCCCTGCCTGTAGCAGGGGGGTTGGAACTGTGCGATCCTTGGGGTCCCTTCCAACCCAGGCAATTCTATGATTCTATGATTCTGTGATTAGCTCTCTGCTTTTAATGCAGCAGGCCTTGCTTCCGAAGGCTGTGACATGTCTTAGCTGTTGGATGCTGTGCTGCTGCCCTGCTTTGCGGGTGGGTCATGCACAGGGAAGGAGGGCAGGGATGTCTAGCAGGGAATTCACTGTGCCTTCTGGGATGTGGCAACTCGAGGTAACGAAGCGTGGTTGACGTTGTTTCCTTCCCGACATTTTGCACGCCTGCTGCTGCAAACTCAGCATCTCGTAGGCAAACACCTTGTCTAGTGCCCCAAATAAGATTAGTGACAAGATTTCGCTAGGCAATTCCATCCTGTGGTGTTTCAAGTGACCATGATATCACATTGCTAAATAAGCAGCGTGAACAGATGAGCGTCACATGGCTGAGCAGGTAGACGGATTTGCCTGGGATGTTTCTGTGCATTGTCTTCCATGGTTGGAGGGAGGAAAGAGGTGATTCTGGGGCTGGAAAAAAAACCAAATGCTGAGCAATGCATCAGGATGGTGCTGCACCTCTAGGTCCTTGGGGTGGAGATGGCAGTGGTGCCAGCCTAGATGGGGTATGCAGGAGGTAGGAGGGCTGCTGCTCCATGCCCTTTGTCCCCCAGGAGCAGTGTCAGGAGTGCCTGTAGCATCACAGCCCTTCACCGAAACAAACCCCTTGGTTCTTGTTGGAAAGAGCCTGGCTCTAGCCCACAGTGCAGTATCCATCTTCCCTCTCAGCCACTGAGCACTGTGGCTGAGTTGATTAGTAGCAGGCAAGCTGCTCGACTGTCACACCTCTGCTAAATCAGTGCAGTGGGGTCGTATCAGTCAGTGCCACCCCACTGCTTCCCAGAGATGGCATCCCGGCAACGTCTCCCAAATGCCTTCCTGGGACAGCTTTGTGTGCGTCAGTGTGCTCAATGAGAGATGTCAGGGGGAGCTGGGCTGTCTCTGATGGAGCAGGCACCCAGCTGTACAGAAAAGGAACGTGCTGTAACCACAGAGGACGTTTGTGCTTGTGTGTTGCAATGGGAAGGGGAAAGAAAGCAGAAAATAGCTAACCTCTCTTGCTACTAGATTTTTGCTAGCTGTTCTGCTCTTGGCATCTTGCAGTGCGTGGCTCTGAAGCTGCTAATTTTGCTTCTAGGAAAGCTCCCCTCTCCGTGCCGGCGCTGCAGCGAGCCCCCACTGCTCGATGGAGTCACAGCTTTTACCAGCCGTACATTTCGTGTGTTCCCAATGCTAGGAGAAGCATTGAGAAAAAAATCAACAACAACAACAGAAAATATCCAGGCAACATTTTGATCTCTGTTTCACAGATGAACTCAGAGCCATGTATTGAGGTTTAGGGAAAAAAAAAAAAAAAAAGCCAAGTGGGTATTTTTGAAAAGATGATGTTACTGTTTTAAATAATGCATGATTAAGGGCTTACAGAAGTGGGAACAACATCCACCCATGCTTAAAATGAAGAGTGCTTGACTTCAGCCAGATCTCTGCCTGGCTGCAATGAGAGCCTTTGCCTGCGTGCTTCTAACAGCTGAATGCTGGCTGTCTATTTGAGATGTCGCATCCCTTTCTATTTAAATTTGCACATCCACCGTGTAATTCTGTAAGATATGCTGATGTATGAAGCACAGAAGGACCCCTGAACAGAATGAAGAGCTCCTTTCACTGCCGCAGCTGAGCGCTGAATTGCTTGGAGAGGGAGAGAATGCTGGCAAAAATTCAGCACAGCTCAGGATTGATCCTGTTTGCTTCCTGAAGAAACTAAAATTGTCCTGCACGCTGAGCTGAGTGGGGCAGATAGTGGGGTCTGGCTGGAGTTCACACACCTTCAGAGCTGGGAACATAGGGAAAAAATTTAGGGGGAAACCTGGTGAGCACACACTGGGTGTGATCCTGTGGTACAGGAACCAGGGACATGCCCAGACCTAAGTCAAAGACCACTAGTGATGGTCTTGGAGTAGTTTTGCCTGTGGACACACATCTGCAAGGAGCATGGAGAAGAGGCATGCAAGCCCATGCCGTGCACCCTGACCTTGCTTATATTTTATGAGACAACATTAACCCCTTGCAGGGCAGTGCCCTGTGATTGCCACCAGCCCAAAATGATAACCCAACTTATTGCCCATCTCTACGGACTCAGGAATCAGCCCTGTCAAGGTGCTGACACTCTGACAGCAACTTTCTGTGTGTAGAGAGCCCTTGGGAGCACTTGGTGTTCTAGACAGGTTGTCAAATGATGTCATTATAAACCTTATATTTGAAATACAGTGCCAGTGAAAAACCTTTCAGGGCATTTGATCTAGCAAATAATTTTACCAGGGTTTTGCTTGGTGACCAGATGTATTTCTGTAAAAGGTGCCCTTCCTGCCCTGTTTTGGACACTGATGCTGACTGCTCTTCATTGACATGTTCTCTACACATCTTCAGTGCTCTCTGTGTGTTTAGGCATCCTTCTGGTCTGTACTTCAGAGGCATAGAGCCTGATCCTACAAGGGTCATCAGACTTCAGCTGCTGATGCTTGTCCTTTTGTGGATCCTTTCATCCCATCAGGTTCTGGCCCCTTAAAATGGAGCGGGCAATTAATCATTGACATCAGAATAAATATTCTACAGGAGGTGCAAGGAACAAAGCTACTTGATAAATGTGCCCTGTGATTAAAGATGCTGTGTTACAATGGGTCACTTTTAGTTAGGGTGGTTTAGTGGCCAAGTGGGAGTTGTAAATTGCACCGTCTCTTCCCTGGGCTAATGCAGATGAAATCCTCTGGTGTTGGCATATCTCTAGCAGGTTGTTGGAGCTCTATGAACTGAAGCAAAAGAGTTAAAGAGAAGCATTGAGGCATTTTCTCCTTTGTCTGAGCTTGGCTGTGTCCTCCTCTTTCTTGTTATTTACTATTTATTGCACTTTTATCATTATTATTTTATTTGTAATGGCGTGTTTTGTGATGGGGTGCCAAGAATGTCAGCTCGATTTTTAGCCTTTTCAGAGCGCATTCATTAAACCATGACAGGTGATTTTCCCTTCTGTTGGGGCTCTGCCCTTGCGCTCCTCACCCAGGGAGCTGAGCACATCGTTATGATTCAGGGAATGGCCCAACAACCGCTTCTCATACGCTTGCTCTCACATCCTCTGCCTCAGGGGAAGCATGTGCACCAAAGTGTCTGACATCTTTTACAATAATTTTTAATATACACTGATTATGGAGGAGGAGGAGGCAGGTGACCTGCTCTGGGGGTGGTTACCCGGGGTTTGTGGTGATATTCCTGAGGGAATTAATTTCTGGTGCAGGCTGGGAAGCCGAGACAAGCTTCTTCCCTAACTTTGTACCTGCCCAAAGGGGAAAAGTTACTGTGGTGGGTTGACTCACGCTGGGAGCCAGGTGCCCCCCAAAGCTGCTCTATCACTGCCCTCCTCAGCTGGGCAGGGGAGAGGAGATGATAGAATGAAAGGATCCTGTGTCGGGATTAGGGCAGGAGAGATCACTTAGCAGTGACCGTCACGGGCAGAACTGACTCATCTTGGAATAAAATTAATCTCATTTATTACCAATCAGATCAGAGTCAAGTAATGAGAAATAAAACCAAATTTTAAAACCCCTTCACCCACACCTTCCTTCTTCCCAGGGTCAACTTCATTCCCAAATTCTCTACCTCCTCTCTCCCAGTAGCACAGAGGGACAGGCAATCATGGTTGCAGTCAGTTCATCACACATTGTCCTTGCTGCTCTTTCCTCTTCAGGGATATGTCTTCTCACACTCTTTCCCTGTTCTAGCATGGAGTCTCTCCCACAGGAGACAGTCCTCCATGAACTACTCTAACATGGGTCCTTCCCATGGTNTAGGTTTCCCACCCAGTCACAGCGTCCTTCAGGTGTCTCCACCTACTCCACTGTGGGGTCCTCCATGGTCTGCCGGTGGATATCTGCTCTACCATCAACCTCCATCTTGTTCCTCTCACATATTCTATCTGTTCTCTTCAGCTACACTTGCACAGTTGTTTTTTTCCCCTGCTTAACTCTGTTATCCCAGAGGCACTACCACCATCACTGATAGGTTTGGCCTTGGCCAGCAGCAGATCCATCTGGAGCTGGCTGGCATTGGCTGTATTAAACATGGGGGAAGCTTCTAGCACTTTCTCACAGAACCCCGCCTCTGTAGCACCCCCTACTACCAAAACCTTGCCATGCAAACCCAAAACAGCTTCTCACCATCAATTATGGTACAGAAAGTTTTATTTCTGCAAGGGAGATACGTGTGGCATGACTTGTGCGTTTGTCCATTTTGCAGAATCATTAGTCCTAGGAGTCAGTAATACAGGATATAATAGATACTTTGTTGAGGGCATATATGATGTCATGTGTGCTTCAGAAGTAGATTGTGCATCGATCTTTATGAGTTTTGGTTTGTGTCTTGCTGTCTGTCTTCAGCAGTGGTTCTGCACAGAGGATATGGCACTAGATGTCTGTCACAGTTGAGTTTGATTGCAGGAGCAAGGTAGTCGGGTGGACTTTGGTGGTAGCTTTGGGATGTTTCTCCTGTTTGCCCCAAGTATAGAGACACTGAAGGCCATGGGAGTTTTCTCTTTGGTTTTAGAAGAAGCTGAGCCCACCCTTGATGTGTCCTTCAGAGCCATGTAAGACACATCCTGATCCCTCTGAAGAACTTGCTTCTCAAACTCATTGACACAGAACGTGTGAAATGTTCATGGTGGGGCTCATCCACATTATTTTTGCATTCCTTGGTGCCCCACATGATGTAGCTGTGTAGCGTCACAGTTCCTGGGTTTTACTCCTGTTTCTCCATTAAATGGAAAGGACTAGTTTGGGGTTTTTTTAAACTGTTCAGAGTATCAGGGTAATCATCTTCGAATTTTTGTGCTTGTGCAGTGTGATTGACCTTTCCTTAAAATACCTGTTGTTACCAGACAAGCTCAACGTAAACTAAGCTGCAAAAATAGCTCCAGGACAGCATTCAGACCAGAGGGGTCAAGTCTGAGCTTTGGCAGATGGCTGACTCCATAACTCACTTGATGTTCTGAAAGAGCAAGGCTGGTGTGTAGGTCCAAATCCCTTTAATGACCATTTATCAGCATCAAAATTTGCACCTTCTCATTGATTTCAACTTTCAACATCAAGGCCAGGAACTGAGTGATCTCCTCGCCCTGCCCTGAGCAGGGAATACTCCGAGTCAGAGCTCTGCCTATAGATTTTGTTCCTCTTATGGAGAAGAGAGGCTCAGTCTACCTGGAGCTGTGGTTCAGACATGCTTTCACCACAGCACCAGCACAGATTCTGTTGGTCTGTACAATTACGTTTTGTACCAAGCCATTGAATTATTAACATACTGGGATTTCTGCCTCTCTCCTTGCAGTCAACAAGTACGTGGTCCGAGTTTTTACTGGTGAAGTGAGCGGCAGTGGAACAGATGCTGATGTCTTCATTAATATCTTCGGTGAGAAAGGAGACACAGGTATTCAAATGCAAATCACTTCCTAAAATATTTCTCCCCGCTCCGCAGGCCTGCGATGTGAACAACACACAGCAGCAATCTGGCAAATGCAGAATAATTTGGCTGAGTGAAAGGCAGAACAAATGGTGTTGTTAGCTCTGGGATTTCTCACATCCACGGCTTCTGGAAGCTGCATTTGCAGAGCAGCAGTCATAGCCGGGCTGTGAGCGCGGCTGTAGTTACCTACCACAAAAAAAACCCCACCACCCTAAACCCTGTGAAAATGTGGATTAACCCAGCATAAAGCACAGCAAGGAGTGCCAGTCTGCTGAGGGATCCTACACCAAGGGGGTATTGCACTGAGAGCTGTCTGNCTGAGAGCTGTCTGTCCCCTCTCTCTCTGGCTCCGAATGGGTAGTGCTGTCCTGTTAGTGTGTATAGGTAGTGGCTGAGCCTGGCTGGCCATTTAGAAAGATAATCTAGCCCAGGTTTATATTAGCTGGGTTTAAATTAATGCTGTTGGCTTTTCTGCTTTTAAATGTAGGTGGTACTATGAAAGTGGTCTAGGAACTTAAATTAATTTTTTTTTTTTTTAAACTGAATAATACTGAACTCCCTGGGTCATGCCATGGAGAACAGTGGGCAGAAATTCCTAGAGACCCAGCTAGAAAATACTCTTGCTTCTGTACTGCACCAATCCTGTCAAATTCAAGGAAAAAAAAAAAAAGATGTGATGTCTGCCAAGTGTCCTTGAGCAGATTATGAAACATAGTGGATAGGTCTCATCCTTGATTAATTCTCCAGGCTTATACAAGGAGATTCATCTGATCTCACTGGAGAGGTCTGAAAGTGGGAGTCTAAATCTAAGCTGGTTGTCTCAGCACTCTGTCATATCTCCACAGAGAAATAACACCTCTAGAAAACGATTCATCCTTTTCTAAGGTAAGTGGGACGAATTGCCCTCTAACACCTTTCCCTGCACTGGTGTCTTGGGCAGATTCAATCCCACTGGCAGCATTGCTTGAACAGGGACCTCGTTGGTTGCAACTGGGTTCAGGGCTTTAATGCTTTTCATAAAGGCAAGCTCCTGTGAGATTAGGAAAAGGCAATATCCCTGGATGGGTCCTCATTTGAAAATAAATCCTTCCTGTGTGATGCTGCAGAGAGTCCTATGTCCTGAAATGTCAAAATCTGCTGCTTGTGACCAAAGCCTTTTTTTAAACAGTTTGGAGATTTTTTTAAAGACATTAAAAGTAAAAAAGAAATGGGGTGGAATGAAAAAAAAAAAAAAGAAAGATGCAAGAGCCATCTGGATATATATTTCTGAAAAGTTTGAGAGCTGTAACTAACTGTGACATTAGAATGAAAATCCTGGTCTTTTGTGTGCTCAAGACAAGGTACCTTTTTTATTAGAAAATAAAGTCCTCTGGCTTCACCTTGAATCCTGGTTGCAGAGAGCTGGTACCTGGAGAATATTTGATTCAGTCAGTGGCGACATTCCCAAGTATTTCTTCACCTGCAAACTCACATGTGCCAGTAACACTTTCCTCCACGCTTCTCCTGTGTTTATTTTTTCTTTCCCTCAGGCGTGAGGAAACTGGACAACGACAAAGACAACTTCGAAAAGGGAGCAGAGGACAAGTTCACGCTCGATGCTCCGAATTTGGGAAGGCTAAGGAAAATTAATATAGGTCATAATAACAAGGGTGGCTCTGCTGGCTGGTTCCTCGCAAAGGTTAGTTACTCGTGAGGTGTTTAACATAAGCATGGTGTGGGATTGGTGGCCTGACGCTGGGAAACATGAGGATGTTTGCTGGCAGTACAGGTGCCCGGTTACTGAGAAAGGCTCAAATCAAGTTTTCCCCTTCCCAGAAGTGTCCTCTCCAGCATTGGCTTTTTCTGCAGATCAAAGGGGTGCTGATGCAGTGCTGGCGCATCTCAATCAGCTGCCGCAGACCTAAATTGGGTGGATAGAAAACGAGGAGCACTCTGGGATCAGGTAAATTGTTGAGCATCTCAGGCAACCTTGTGGCAGTTAGAAAATCCAGTTGTTAGGACTTCAGTTTGCCTGTGCTAATAATATTTCTCTGTCTCAGTCACTGCAGTTTCTTTGACAAATGAGAGGGAGTTCTCCAAGCTGCGTCCTCCAAGCCCCGCCCCCCCCGCCCCCAATTTGTTGACTTAACTCATTACCGAGATGGTAAAGATACCAGAGTCTTAAGAAATAGCTGTTGAGTCCGTTCATGCTGGAAAGACTTATAGCTTGGCCAAATTTAAGTGATTTATCATTGGCACAGCAAAAAGGATATACCTGCCACAAAGGTCCTTTTCTTCCACTCCCACTTTCCTTCTCATTTTAATCTCCTGCTCTACGGTACGAAGGTATTGCAGCTTTTAGTGACGTGGTTGAAGGGATATTTTAAGAGGAGAACTCTGTGACTCCTTCCTCTAATGTAATTTTCTTTCCTTTTCTGGTGTTGCTGAACACATCTGGCTTTAATCCACTGAAGATCTGACCCCAAATTTGTAGATCCTAGATAACAGCGTGGTTTGGCGTATTACAAACACAAGTGTTAGCACATACTTTTCTCACCGTCACCATATGCTGCATTAAAAGTTATTGTTTTGGTTGTCCATGTAGAAAGCAGAAAATTAAAACCAGAGCTGTTGTGTTCCCTGTGATAAATAAGGTGAATGACCCCACAGAAAAGGAACCTTATTCTCACATTGCAGATGTGAGTCCCTGAAGGGATCGACAGGAAAGCCGGGCAGGGACTGTTTGTGTGGGCATGGAGCAATAGGACGAGGGGTGATGGCTTTAAGCTAGAGCAGGGCAGGTTTAGATGAGACATTAGGAAGAAGTTCTTCACTCTGAGGGTGGTGAGTCACTGGCACAGAAAAGTGATGGAGGCCTCATCCCTGGAGACATTCAAGGTCAGGCTTGATGGGGCTCTGAGCAACCTGATCTAGTGAAGATGTCCCTGTTCACTGCAGAGGGGTGGGACTGGATGGCCTTTAAAGGTCCCTTCCAACCTCACACATTCAATGATTCTATGAAGTCTGCATGACGTGGTTTTTGATATTTGTTAGGTTGTTTAAATCCCAACAACTGAAGTAGTGTCTAGTTGCGCCCAACACATTAATCCTATGTTCTGCCACAGGAACTGGTGAAATGTTTGTGATTAAAAGGCAATTTTTTCCTTGCAAGTTCAACTGACAGCTTGGAGGAATGAGCAAAACCATAGCCCAGTAATCTACTGTTGGTAGATGTTTTTCTCTAATTGGCTCCAATCTTTGGGGACTCTAGCACTGTCAGTTCTAGATGAACCTTCTAAGCATCATTAGAAGTTCTTCTCATTTTCTGAGCTTTCAGTGTTGCTTATGCTCAGAGCTGGTTTTCTGCCTCTAAATATATGTGAAGAAAAAGACATTAACAGGAACCCAAAGGGGGGTAGGGGGGAATCTGAGTGTTGATATTGCTCCTGAACCTTGCATATTTTAGTCTCTAACACTTTAGCACAGAAGTGCTCTCCCATGGTGACAATCCCAGCCCTGGCAGACACTGCTGTCCATGTCTGTGGAGGCACAAGGAGAATCAGTGATGCTACAGGCAACAGCATGATGTGGGATTAGTGACAGGAGGGGAAGCTCTGGTTCCCAAAGAGAGTTTTCACAAATCTGTCAGAAAGGACAAACTTCAGAGCGTCCCTGGATGCTGTGAAGGCAGAGAAAAAGTGGGAATGGCTTTCTATTCCTATTAGTGAACTTTCTTTCTCTGATCTACAAGCCATGCAGGCAAGTAGAAACTTTGATTTCTTCTTTTCTGCCTAAAAATCTCCAGTACTCTTCACTCCTTGTTTAAAATACTGCAGAGTCTCTATGGCAAGCTTTGGAACAAGTTGATAGGAAATGCTTCACCAGGACATGCAAGAAACTTCAAGTGGGTAGCATACACTGGCTTAAAGGGGAAGATTGTTCCCTGGTTTATGTCAGTAGAAATGTTGCTAGAGAAAGGCCAAGAGCCAAATCCTTCCAAGTTAGAAACTGTTCCTACCATGGGGTTTCATGGCTGTCTTTGCTGAGGTTCCATCCTGGAGTGTCTGAGTGGGATAACATGACATTACTAGATCAAGCTGATCCAATGGTCTTGATTTGTCCTGAAATTCCTTCATATTGTTTAGTAACAAGGCTCTAAAACTGAGAGAGAAAGAAGACAGCCTGTTCCCAGAGCAGAACAAAGAGCTGTCGTTCAGCTGATGGAGAAGAGTAGCCAGCAAACGGGCTCTGGAGAGAAGGAAGACAGGCCAGCCAGCTGGTCTTGCTAGCAGAGACATCTGGTCTCATACACTGTGAGAGATACAGATTGAGTTCACTGGATAAAAAAAAAAGAATGAAGTCTAGTTTTTTACTAGCTGATTGTCTGAAATTCTGTGAGTACTAATTAGAGAGCAGAGAAGGATCTGCTTGGGTATCGATTATATTACGTAGCAGGTGAGACGTTAGGCATCTACTCTTCTGTCACCCCTCTCATAACACCTTTGCTTTTTCCACATGGATTTCGTGAAATGCTGCTTTTTTTCTCTTAGGTGATCATTGAAGACATTGGCAATAAATGTGTGTACCAGTTCCCAGTTGGACGCTGGTTTGCTTTAGATGAAGATGATGGAAAAATCCAGAGGGACATTCTTGTTGGAGGCACTGAGGCCACAGGTAAAGCCACGAGCTGAATCCAAGGTGGGAAATGCAAAGATACAAAGGCCTAATACATACTCGTACCCATGGGTTTTTTAGAATATTGAATGCCTGGTGCTCAGGGATTCCTGCAGTGGACCATCTGCTGGTGACAGGCCGTTTTGTGTGGGGATCCCTGAACTACCATCGTGTTTCCTACCTCCAAATCTCACCGGTGAAGCTGTGCAGTACCTACATGTTGTTTTATTATCTGATGCACCTAGAAATGGAGCTGATGGGCAAAGGATGAAAGATCTGGCTTTTACTTCAGCAAGTCACTCACCACCTTTCAGAAAGTAGACTGCTATTTCTGCAGTCACCAACATGCCACACAGTAATGCATATCCATAGAATGGTAGAATGGTTTGGGTGGGAAGGGGCCTCAAACCCCTCTAGTCTCAAACCCCTGCTATGGACAGGGACATCCTCCACTAGCCCAGGGTGCCCAAAGCCCCATCCAACCTGGCCTTGAAGCCTGCCAGGGATCCAGGGACAGCCACAGATTCCCTGGGCAACCCGTGCCAGGGCCTCACCACCCTCCTTGGGAAGAATTTCTTCCTAATGTCCTTATGCCAATCTAGATCTCCCTTCCCACAGTTAAAGGCCATTCCTCACTGTGCTTTTCTTCCTGCTTCCATGAGCTTTGTTGAGGATATATGCACAGTAAAACATGCCTGAATGCAATTGTTAATGTAAACCTTAAAGAAAGAGAGGATCGTTTGGAAGACAGTGTGTTCTGAAATTTCTACTTTGTGCAAAGTCCCAACTGAAATTTCCTGGTGATTTAAGCAAAGGAAGAACTTGGCTTGGGCCCCAACTGTTTAATGCTTGCTTCCTAAAACACTGTCACAGTTGTCTTATTTGATGCCATGATACAGCCCCAAGATAAGCCTGTTAATTAACCTTTCTGAGAAGTAAAGCTTGTATGGGGAAGTGTTATCTTTCTTAGATCAACAGATCTAGAAGAAAACCAAGGAAACTTTTATGGATCCAGACTTCTTTTCACAAATATTTTTCTTAGTTCCAGCTGGGCTAGTACCTCTCCCAGGTCTTGCTTTCTTGAGATCCTTAGCTCATTAAAGTGGCAATGAGATTCCTTTTGGGCTTCTTCAGCAACTACACGCTGCTGACCCCATGTTGTCCGTTTTGTGGGGCTACAGGTTTTGCCACCACCTTTTAAAGCAGCACCTCTCAGCATCCTCTGACAGGTCTGGTGCTTGGTACCTCTCAAAATCAAGGGACTGGCCTAGTTGCCTATTCAACTTTTTCACTTTCTTCACGTAATCATCACCAGATTGTGATTAAAAAAACCACCATGCTTTGTTTGAGTGAGTTTGTCACCACAAACTTGTTTCTCTTGGACAGTCTGAAGGTAGCAGTGTGTTTCTCAGAGGTATGTGTGAGACAAAAAACAAAGAAGGATGGCACCATGTGTAAGTCAGGAGCTGAAAAGATAAGTGAGAAACAGAACCCAATGACAATCCAACAAAAACTAATTATTCTCAGCCTTTCTTCCTCCCTTCTTTTCTTCCTAACCGAATTCCTGATACCTTCAGGTATTGTGTACAACGTTGCTGTAGTGACCGGAGATATCAGAGGAGCTGGCACAAACTCCAAGATCCACGTGATCCTCCATGGCTCCAAAGGCTTAAAGAACAGTGGGAAGATTTTCTTGGAAGGAGGTGAATTTGAGCGTGCCAGAACAGATCTTTTTAACGTGGAGATAGCGGCTCTTCTCAGCCCTCTCAGCAGAGTCACCATTGGGCATGATAATTGCGGTGTCAGTTCTGGTTGGTTTTGTGAGAAGGTGAGACTCAGTTGTCTGTAGACTGTTTCCTATTTATAACTTGAACCCAGCGAGCAAAAAGAACCCCTGCTGTTATTTGGATGACAATATCCCCTGTTTAACAAGTCAATATTATACATAATGCATGGTAGTAGCTGATTGCCTCAAAGGCACATTAGTTAGGTAAGTCAATCACTTGATAATTGGGTTGATTGCCCCTTTGCAGTCACAACGATAGAGATTATTGTCTGCTCAGAGCCAAAAGCACTGTCAGATTTTCGCCCAAGGGGCCAAACAGAAATGCAGTCTTGGATTCTGCTGAGCAATTCAAAGTTATCATTCTTTCCTCAAGTTTTTTGATGCAGCTTTGGAGCTCAGGAAAAAAAAACCCAAAAACCAAACAAAAAATCCCAAGCAGGGGCTGACCACAGCTATTAGTGGCAAGCAATGGAGCAATATGTGATGTGAGATCTTGTACCAGATCAGCGGGAAGGTGCAGAAGGAGGCCACTGTCTACCCTGAAGCTGTGAGGAAATGAGTTTTACTGGAAACCAAAATGAGCTTAGATGTATTTGAAGGATTTTTTTACCCCATGTTTCCTGCAAACACTACAGTGCTTTGGTGTGGTGCAGGACATGTGCTGCACACTGACACAGCACAGATTCCTGCAGCCACACCGCATGTTCCCGTTCCCATTGTTGTTTTCCTGCTTCTTGGTTGACCCATTGTGGTATACTTGTGGAAAAGTGGGAATAACAGAATTGTGCAACCAGTCCATTTCCTGTTGGTCCAGAAAACTCTGTCTTTGCCTCAGTTTCTTATGTTGCCAGTATCAACGTCCTGTGGGCTGCCAGCAACAGAATATTAGAATATTCTTTTTTTCCTAGGTGGTGGTTTATTGCCCTTTCACTGGTATTGAGCAAACCTTCCCATGTGGGAAGTGGCTGGATGAAGATGAAGGAGATGGTCTCATAGAGCGGGAGCTCTTCGAAATGGTTTCCCTGCGCCAGAGAAGACTAAAAAGTAGGTACAAGCTCCCAGCAGCTGCCTGTGGTGGCTTGCTCCAGCACGGGCTTACCACCAGGTCACAGCCTCCTTCATGTGCATCCACCTGCTTGACCATGGGGTCCTCCACAGGCTGCAGGTTGGATCTCTGCTCCCCATCATCCTCCATGGGCTGCAAGGGGACAACCTGCCTCACCATGGTCTTCTGCATGGGCTGCAGGGAATCTCTGCTCCGGCTCCTGGAGCACCTCCTCCCCCTCTTTCTTCACTGACCTTGGTGTCTGCACAGTTCCTCAGATCTTCTTACTCTTTTCTCTGGCAGCAAAAACCTGCCACTTGTGTTGGGTTTTTACCCTTCTTAAATGTTACCCCAGAGACGTTATCACTGTTTGGCCAGCGGTGGGTCCAGCCTTCATGCAGTTGGTGTGGGCTCTGTTGGACCTGGGGGAAGGTTCTGGCAGCTTCTCACAGATGCAAGCCCTGAAGCCCCTTCCCTCCCCACCCCCCTTGTGATGCAAACCCAAAGCACTCCCTCCCTGTGCCACACACCCTGAGTGTCACCCATGCAATATGAGAGGGATCAGGTAGAGGTTTGAGTGAGTTGAGTCCTACATGAGTTTCAGCTTTAAACATAGAATCATAGAATGGTTTGGGTTGGAAGGGATCTGAAAGATCACCTAGTTCCAACTCCCTGCCATGGGCAGGCACACCTCTCACTAGACCAGGCTGCTCAAGGCCCCATCCAACCCGGCCTTAAACACTGCCAGGGAGGGGGCAGCCACCACCTCACTGGGCACCCTGTGCCAGGGCCTCACCATCCTCAGAGGAAAGAATTTCTTCCTAATATCCAATCTAACTCTTCCCCCTTCCAATTTAAATCCATTTCTCCTCATCCTATCACTACAGGCCCCTCTAAAAAGTACCTCCCCAGGTAGGCCTCTTCATCCTAATTTGATGAGTTTCAAATTAAAATTTTAAAATATTTTTAACAACTGTGTTCACTTTCTTAAGGGATGGAATTGGACCTGGTAGCCTTCCTAGGTTCATAGAATCATAGAATCATAGAATGGCATGGGTTGGAAGGGACCCCAAGGATCATAGCGCTCCAACCCCCTGCCACAGGCAGGGCCACCAACCTCCAGGCCTGGAGCTACACAAGGTTGCCCAGGGGTCCCNTGCCCAGGGCCCCATCCAACCTGGCCTTGAACACTTCCAGGGATGGGGCATCTACCACCTCTTTGGGAAGCCTGTTCCAGCCTCTCACCACTCTTTCTGTTCACAGGGCTTAGGGCTGCCTCAGCCACCAACCCTCCTTTGCGAACAAGCCAGGCTACATTTCTTACCACTACAGAAGCAAAACCTCCCTATTTCAGATAGATACAGACTGTCAATGTCAGAAAAAGACAATCCTGGGGGAAAGCAGGAAGAAAAACCAAACTCTTCCCACTAACTTAAGCTTGAAGGCCTTGAAAGAAAACCATCTCTTCCTTTAGATCATCAAGTCCAACTGTTCCTGTCCTATGCTAAACCATATCCCTGAGCACCTCATCTACCCATCTGTTAAATACACCCAGGGGTGGGGACTCAACCCCCTCCCTGGGCAGCCTGTTCCAGGCCCTGACAACTCTTTCAGGGAAGAACTTTTCCTTCACATCTGATCTGACCCTACCCTGGCACAGCTTAAGACCATTTCCCCTTGTCCTATCTCCTGTCACCTGGCTGAAGAGACCATCGCCCACCTCTCTACAACCTCCTTTCATATAATTGGAGGTGGTGACACGGTCTCCTTTCAGCCTTCTCTTCTCTAAAAGACTGCACCAAGCAGAATGGATCGCTGCTGTCTCGCCTGCTCCAGCATGTATGTGTAAGAACAGAATGTTTTAATTAGGATAATAGATACAGTTTAATCCGAAAGCTTCGGGTGGGCTCCTGCTTAAACAGCAGTTCATTTAAATAACCTTTATCTAAATGTTAGTCAGTGCTATAACCACATTGCACCTCCAACTTGGTCCGCTTGACTAAAGCATCTGCAACCTTTAACCCTCTATTATCAGCTCTGATTGTTATTGACAGGCTAATTCCCCTGCTGCCGCAGTGCAGGATATAGACAGAGAGCATTAGCCTTGAGAAATCTGTGACCTTTAGCTGCCAGATTATAGAAGTGTAAGACTTGAAGTTAGAAAAGACCTATTATGTCATCTTGCCTATCTCTCTGTGCATGCAGGACCGTCCCTTTCTGTAGAGCTGATCAAAGCTTGGTTCAATCTCACTTTGGGTATCCATGGTGAAACGGCTCCCTGTGCAGCGTTCGCAAGCTGTTTCCCCAGCGGATGTGTAGCTTGTGTTTATTCTCAGTATTTTTTTTATTGCCCCTTCCCCCACCTTGAACGTTATCCTGGAAAGCTGTTGTGTCAAGTCTAGCCCTCCCTGGTGTTTGTACCCCGGGGAATATTTGCTCTGGCTCTGACAATTTCCAAACTGCCCGGATCCCCTGATGAGAGGGGATAGGAAATGGGGGAATGTGCCCAGAGAACCTTGGGAAGATGATGATGGGCATTTGGGGAGCAGCCTGGTCTCCTCTGGCAGCTGCAGACCTAGCTCACTCATGTTTCTCCCTGTGTGGTTTCTCCCTGACAGCCCTGTACCAGCATTTAATTCTGGTACAAGTTCCTCTTTCCCCAATCCCTGCATGCATCACTGCTCTTCTTCCCTTCAGCAAGAGGTCAAGGAGGCCAAAACAGACAGATGAGAGAAGCCTCTGGTGTCTGGATTGCCCTTGCTCTTTTCCCCAGGGAGAACATCGCATGCCGTATGCAGACTTGCCTTATCTTAATTTCTGCTCAGATAAAGCTTGCTGGTGCTTTTCAAAGGGGAGTGGCCATCAACATTTTGGATATTATTAAAACAAGGGGAAAACTTTATCTAAAAGAGCACTGCCTCTCCACCCTTACTCTGTGAGTATGTGTCGCCTGTGTTCTACAGCCCAGTGCTGATTGGATCAGTGAGAATCTAATTTATATGCATGTCATCGTATTTTTATATTCCATTCTGTGCTCTGAAGGTCGAGCCACCGCTCGTGTGGGCTCAGGCATCCCGAAAGGGTTAGCAATTCTTTCATTACGATTTGTTAATAATTCAGTTGATGCCTGAGTCAGGGAGAAAAGCTGCTCCCTCTCCTGCAGGTGCCGCAAGGCCTGCAGAAACCAAACACCTAATTATCCGTAAAGAATGCAGATGAGGGGCTCTTCAGAGGATATAGCGTCACCTCGATATGTGTGACCATCCTCTGGTATGAAAACCAACAAGAAGTGGCAGTTCTTAGAGTTAAGATGCTGGGTGAAGACGTAAGAGAGGAAGATTAGCCCCAATCTTTGGGGATGTCGCTGAAAGTAACACAAGCACTAACTGAACTCCAGAAGGATTTGGGCATTTAAATAATTTTAAAACTTTTGAAAAATACCTTTACAGGGGACAGTACTTCCCTGGCTTTAAAATGGTCCTTGAAGCTAGAGTTGTAGGTGTTGGAGAACTATACTGAAGCCACAGAGGTGGAGCACACCCCTGGATTACCCTGTTAGTAATGTATAGCATTGAAGAGTATCCTGGGCTCCATCAAGGCATCCTGGGCTCCATCAGAAGAGGGATGGCCAGCAGGGACAGGGGGGGTGATTGTCCCTCTCTGCTCTGCCCTCATGAGGCCCAGCTGCAGGCCTGTGTCCAGAGCTGGGGCCCCCAGTACAAGAAAGATATGGGACTGTTGGAAAGGGTTCAGAGGAGGCCATGGAGATGATCAGAGGGCTGGAGCAGCTACCCTGTGAAGAGAAGCTGAGGGAGCTGGGCTTGTTCAGCCTGGAGAAGAGAAGGCTGTGGGGGGACCTCATTGCAGCCTTCCAGTCCCTGAAGGGAGCTCAAACAGGAGGGGAATCGACTCTTTAAAAGGGCAGAAAATGGCAAGACAAAGGGGAATGGACTAAAGCTAAAAAAGGGAAGGTTTAGATTATATATTAGGGGGAAGTTTTTTAGAGAGAGAGTGGTGACGGGCTGGAACAGGCTGCCCAGAAAGGTGGTGGATGCCCCGTCCCTGGAAGTGTTCAAGGCCAGGTTGGCTGGGGCCCTGGGCAACATTGTGTAGATCCAGGCCTGGAGGTTGGTGGCCCTGCCTGTGGCAGGGGGGTTAGAACTGTATGATTCTTGGGGTCCTTTCCAACCCAGACTATTCTATGAGAGTATGGTTTACCTGGAAAGCAGTGACTCGTGGTTTTTCTCATTTTTTTAAAAATGGAAACACAGAATTATATTTCCAGGTGTACAGATTCCTGTACGTTATGTAGAAGCCAATTATATTTGTGCAGAAACTGATAAAATGTCCCAGTCTTCCTTTGTACCATCCTACCCTGTATACCACCCAGGAGAATGAATGATAATTATGTTTTTTACCAGGAGACCTTTAAAAATTACTTTTTAAACAAACTATCTTGAACCTTTATTTGTAGAAAGCCCCTGGTCTCTCTGGATCTGGACAAGTGACATTAAGAATGCAGGGACAGATGCCACCATCTTCTTCCAGATTTATGGAGACAAGGGGAAGTCAGATGAGATGAAGCTGGACAACAATTCAGACAACTTTGAAACTGGACAAACTGACAAGTTCATGGTATGAATTGCATGCTAGTGGTAAATTTGCCTTGGTATTTTTTTTTTTCTGGGGCACAAGCTTCAGCCCTGTACTGAAATCCCGTGGTATGAGATCTTTACCTCAATAGATTTTTCTGAAGTGAAGGGGAAGACATTCAGCTTGATGGTGATGCAGATGATTTCCCTATGTGTGGCTCTGGTTTGTCTTCTTCAAACTGGTATTAGGCTGGTGTTCCTGGATGCTCAGGTGGTGATGACCTCTAGGCATGGTGGTACTGAGTGCCACATCTCCTTTGTGGGTCCTGAAGTTGAAAGTGTCCCCCACTGGCAAAGCCCCGCTCTTGTTATAGACTGCTCCACTTGTTTAGACCATGCCCCTCTAAAATTAATAATTTATCTATATTTCTCCCAGTGCCTAAGTGGTCATGAGCCATTTACAGAAGAATTAGCAGTGGTGTTTCTACTCCTTGGCTATTTGGTCTTGGTGATCAGCTTCCTTGGAGGATGTGGAGCCTCCATGAATCTATGGGGCCGAGCACAGTAGTGAGTTGAGTTTAGGAGCAAATGTGTTCAAAAGTTAACTATGGATTGGTCAGAGAAAGAACAATTGAGAAATAAAGGATTTTAGTGCATGTCGGTAGCCAAAGCCTGTACCTCCTTTGCACCAGTAGATGCCTTCTGAGGAAGAGTGGCTGTGCTTCACAGACCTTGAGAAAGAGCTGAATCTTAAGAACAGACTCTAGTTCTCACTGGGAAGAACTGCTTCAAGGGTCTCTCATGTTCAAAAGTGTCTGGGTTCAACCTGTAAGTTCTCCTTTCCTGAAAAGAGAGGCATCAAGCTCTCTATGCAGAGCAGGGTTCATTGCTTTTAAAGAACATTGTTTTTTCACTTGATTTTTTTGACTCCTCTCTGATTTGGCCCTTAAATTGTGTGCTTTCTGTGCATGCTTTGCTGACTTACAGAAATGGATAACGCACATTTTTTCCCCCCCTCTATAGATTGAGCTCCCTGATCTGGGCACATTTTATAAGCTTCGGATATGGCACGAGAAAAGAAATCCCTTTGCTGGCTGGCACCTGAATAAGGTGAGAGGACAGCAAGGGGAAGGTAGACCTGGACAGCCAGAATGTTCGCAGAGGTGTGCACTGTCTGTCCTGGGCTGCTGCATCCCTCAGCTGGCAGCTGAGTTTGATGTGCAGTGGTGAGAGGTGCCTCCTTTTACAGGTGGCCTGGCTGAGGGATGGAAGTGGAAATCCTACATGAAAATGGGATGTGAGGAGAGTGGATTGTAGCATTTGCAAAAATATGTGGGGAGAGGATTTGGAGGGAATTCCTTTTCCTTCCTGTCCTTCTCAGTTCAGCCCAGTGATGCATGGAAAATGAGCATGGGAAGTGGTGGCTCACAAGAGCCCCAGCGATGGTGAAAAACACATTTCCCTGTACTTCCAACACTGTAGTCCCCCCTCAATGCAGCCAGCGCTTTTTTACCTTGCTCTTCAGAAAGCTTCCTATTCATAGACACCATTATTGTACAGGGAGGCAGACCCACTCCTATGGCCTGTTTAGGCTGGTCATAACAAAAATCTGATTAAGGTAGAGACCTGTTGTATGGTGGAGCATAACCTGTCCTGAAGTGCTGAGAGCCCCGTGGCAGGAGATGGGTGCTTGCAGACTGGGTAAGCCCATGGAGACTTTGCAGAAGAGACCAGACTGTGCTGTTTGGGGAATGAAGAGGGTGATTCGCTTGGTCTTCAGTCCTATGTCCTTTGTTCTACCAGCAATGATTACTGTGCTGTCAGCTCTCACCAGAGTCTGGAAGGCAGCAAGTTCATCTCTGAGTTTCACCCATGCTCCTGCAGACCTTGGAAGATGTTCTCTGCACTTAACAAAAAATGCATTTTTTGCTGTGCTGCCATACCTAACTGTGATAATAAATCACAGTTTACCTCTTGGAGATATTTCACATGTGGCTCTAACATGCTTTGACAGATTCTGCTGTCCTTTATTGTCAGGAAACCGTGAAAGCATATGTAGCTAAATACCCTGAGGCCATCAAGTACTGCTGTCCTCACTGTGTGGTGGTAGAAGGTGTCTGGCTGTCATCCTTATCAAAAACAAAGTGCTGGTCAAACCTTGGGCCACTGCAATCATCTCTATTGGCTTATTCACAGATGATGAGCAAGAATGCTTAGATCTTGCATAACTACATGTTTCCTTGGGCTATCTGCTTTTCCTGCACAGAAATTGTGTTCAGGGAGAACAAGAGGCATCTGACAGTGTGTCTAAGATTCACTATGGGCCAAACTGTCTAAGCAAACCTGGTGAAGGTATATTAAATCAACCTGACTGTCTACAGCTTGTTTTCTGGATGCATCAGGCTCATGGCACATGAATCCCATCACCTGTGCATCCATCTTAGCATCTATGAACTTAGATGAAGCCTTAAAAGTGCTTTGTTCCAGTCCTCACGAATTTCATGTCCCATTTAGTTTATGTCAGGGCAGGCTTCCATTTTGTATTGCAAGAACACAAGCACAGCCATACTGGTCAGGACGAAAGTCCATCTAGCCCAGCATCCTCTCTCCTGTGTCACATACATACAAGATCAGAGAACAGTATGAAGAAGATAAGCACTCGTGATGTTTCTCTTACAGTTTTCAAATATTTCCCATTGGAGACTTCCTGAACAGCTCTGTTAAATAGGAAAAATGTAATAGGTTTCTCTCCCATTTATTTGTTTAAAAGTTCCAGTCTCCCCCCTTGAACCATTAAACCTCTAACGACGTTTGCAAAAGACTCAACAGGTTGATTGTGAGGTTTTGTTTGCTTTGAACTTTGCTCTACAGGCTTCATTTGATGCACTCTCGTTCTTGTAGCAGAGATGAATAGCTGACCTCCCTCTGCATTCTCTGTACCACCTGTGAGTCTGTAGACCTTGATCATAACCTCAGTTTACCTACTTCTCCAGTTTTCTGCAGAGCCCCACCACACTTGCTCTTTATCCCCTCTGAATCCACTGCATAGCTCTGGTCGTTCTTGTTGCTGTTTCCTGGGTGTTTTCTAAATGTGCCGTGAGCTGGTTTCAAGCTGCAGGGACCAGCAGTGCCAGTGCCATTCGCCATTTGCTCTCTGGATTTACACATTGGCATACGATGAGTGATTACTAACAGCCACTGTATCCATCAAAACTTTCACAATGCTCTGGAGCAGTTGGAGAAGGAAGGAATGAAAACCATCAGCTATGACAAACTTCGCGCCGTGCGTCGCTGCGGTGTGCGAACCCGGATGACCCTCTCGTTATGGAACGAGTGTGCTATTTCTCTGCTCCTACCTACTCCTGCTTCTCAGGCAAAAAAAACCCCGAAAAACATCAGGGGTTTGTTGCTTTTTTTGTCTTTTAAGCCTCTGAACTCACACGGTGTTTTGGTTTAATGAAGGTAACTCTCCTGAAAACGCTGACAAAAGAAAAATACTCATTCAACTGCGGCCGCTGGCTAGATATAAATGAAGACGACAATGAGATCGTGCGGGAGCTCCCTGCGGAGGGATCGCTGGTGACTGAAGTCATGCCAGGTGAGGGCCACGGGCTCTTTGCAGGGCTTCACTTAGGACCTGAAAGGAAAGAAACCCTCTTTGTCTAAGGGATGCGCAGGCAGACCGATGCAATTCAATTAAGCTTCCCTTTCTGGCACTTTCTCTCTGCAGTATTTTCTGTGTGCATCATTAGCTGCATGAAGGCTCAGAAATCCCAGGCTGTTCTTCTGAGTGGATTTCTCTGCGGTGGGAGATGGGAGAGATCTGGCCACAGCACAGTTGTTTCCAGAGATTTTTTTTTTTACCCCAAATACATATTTCTTCCCAGTCCCCCTTAAAATGTGAAGTGCCAGGTTTGAAGGGATGCTCACAGAAAGTGTGCTTACCTGAAATGCAATATAAATTTTATCCATCATTTTTGGGCTTTAAAGTTTTATTTAGCAGTATGCACACTTATGCAGTTGTACCTAGAAATGTGCAGGAAGATGCACAGAACAATTGTACAAGAGCTTAGGCACCTTCCCATATGTGTGAGCGATCTGAAATATTCATCGAGTTAATTAGGGTTGAACTGGGGGTTAATTAAGGAAAGATGCAGAGTTTGCAATTGCTTCCTTTAGCAATCACCTCTGTCTTGACCCTGTGTCACAAGAATTAGATGAACTTGGAGGGGGGGCTCACAAGAGCAGAATATCACAGGGTAGCCATTGGGATGTCTCTTATTTCCACCCAAGCACCCAAGGAGGATCCACAGTCAGTAGACCATGAGTCCCCTGTTTCCTGAAATTTCCGATGAACTCGGTGATCGGCATGCAGCTGAGCAGTTCGTCAGAAGAGGAAGAGTAATTGTAATTGCAGATGTTATTAAAATGTAAATAAACCTGGTTTTGAAATGTATTTTTAATCAACTGTGGAGAGGGCTGCTCGAGTTCAAATGCAGGCACTTTCCTGTGAGGAGCAGTTGTGCTGAGCAGGGGTGAGATGCAGCACCCATGTGTTGGGCTTGCAGGTGGGAGCATTGCTTGTCCCCTCCCCATGCTGGAGATAAAGGTCTCTGTCCCAGCCAGCAGGCTGGTTCTTAGTTGTGAAATTTACTCTGGAAATCCTTCCTCAGTGGGGTGGGAGAGAAGAGATGAAGGCAGGGTGAGGGGAGGAAGGTGGCAGCTCAAAATCCATCCAGCAAAATCCCAAATAAAGATCTCAAAGGTGACAAGGAGACAAGATGCAATCCATCCTCCTGCACTCTGGGGGTCCCACGGAGATGGGGCCAACTGGGCTTGTTCTGCCCCATGGATCCAACATGAAAAGTCCATTCCTCAGGTCCCTGTGCACTCAGGCCTTTTTACCTCTTGCTGTCTGCCTGTCATGTCCCTGAATGCTAAAAAACATGTTTTACCCCAAACACATCATTACAAGGTCCCCGGTTACCAGGACCCTCTCGGGAAGGCAGAAGCAGAGGGCTAGGACCCGGGGAGGCTGTGGATTGCAATTCATGTGCTTTTACCTGAAGGATATGCTTCTTTGGAGAGGCTTCATGGGTTTTCTTAACATTTCAGGACTTCCCGTTGTTGTGGGTTTTTGGTTGTTTTTTTTTCTTTTCCTAGTGATAACACAGAGGTATAAAAGTCAATACATCAGCAGAAGCACCGACTAGGAGTATGAACACTTAAAATTAATTGCAAGTCTGCGGGAAACGCAGTAAATTTCAATGGCAATTAATCGTGTGGCTGAAATTGTTTTATTAATTCATGTCCCTGCAGTGATAAAATACCGGGTGACAGTTTGCACTGGGACGGTAAGTGGGAGTGGCACGGATGCCAACGTCTTTGTCTGCCTCATCGGTGACCAGGGAGACACGGGGGATCGCGTTCTTTACAACTGCATCAACACTGTCAATAAATTTGAAAAAGGCAACGTAAGTTCTCTCCTTCAGATGGGTTATTTAAGTGTGTGGCAGTTCCTAGATGTCTTTTTTTTTTTTTTGGTCTTTTTTTAGAGGTGTATTTGCAAACTTGGCTGATTTCCCTGCCACTTTGGGAGTGGGGAGAAATAAATCATGCCCTGTGGAGCATCGTAAGAGGTTGCAGTTGGAGGGAGGTTTAGATAAAGGGCAGCGTGCCCTTGCTTGACATTGGTGTGTTGATAAGAGAGCTTCCTGGCTTGCTCCCCAGCTTGGTACTGACTGTTGAAGATGCATCTTCAGACTGGGGAAGGCTTCTAGGAAATCTGTCCTCTAAGAACGAGAGGGAGCCTTTTTCCTTTGCACAAGTAAGGCAAAAATTTGACTCCCAGGGCAAAGGCAGAAAAAGCATCTTATTTAACGTGAAAATTGGGACCAAAAGCCTAGCGAGTTTCCTTTATATTCCCTTTGATGGTGTTGCACTCAATTTTTATGTCTTATTTTTAATCTGGAGATAACAAAGAGGTCAAACTGTAGTTAAAGCTGGTCTGATCTTGGTGGGGAGGTGTCAACCTACTTAATAAGTATTCAATTATGAGGCACATTTTGGATCTCTAGAGTCTACCTTAGACTGATAAAACGTAATCAGTATGTCCTGGAGGAGATTTTGAGAATCTGATCGCAGAACTCTGCAGATTTCCCCTCTTTTGTGTCATTACTGGATTGAAGAGATGAAATGGAAAGAAAAGGATGATAGAGGGTCACATTTTCAAAATTGTCCATTGAATTTAGACTTCTGAAATATGCATTAACTCTTTGTATTTCCCTGCAAGTTGCCAGAATTTCCAATGCTTTGCTGAAATCACCAAGTTTTTAGACTGTAAAAAAACTCCCATCAGTTTTCTTGTGCCTGCAAGGACTGCCCATAGAAAGGCATGCCAATTACATATTGGGAAAGTTCATTCTGCTTCTAAATGATATGAAGTTTTCCAGACATGGAAATTTCAGATATCCTATTTTTGTTTATACTCTTACATTCTAGATTTTTTTTTTTTACTTTTAAAAGGTGGGTCTGAGCTGTAAAGACAGAATTTTGTCATTTGGTGAAGTCTTGTTTTGTCAAAATGGTGGGTAAATGAGTCATGTTTGGGTAGTGGCTTGAAGACTCTTTCGATGAAGTTCCTAAAGAAGATGTTTGGTTTACAGAATAGAGAAGCATTTTAAACACAGATGATGACTAATTCATTTTCACTCCCAAAAATGAATTATAGGGTAATGTGAGAAAGGAAAAAAAAAAAAGAAGAGAAAAATAATTTTGGAAATCAAGTCATGTGTTTAATAGTATCCATATGATAGAAACTGAACTGGGATTTGCTAATGAAAAGCTGCTGTTTTGGCATGAGGAGCTGAAAGCTGGTGAATGAATTGGAAGCTCTTTAAGGATTGATCCTGACAAACTCAGAGCTTGTATATTGAAAAGACTGAATGATTATATCTAGTGATTAACTCAGGTACCCAGTTAAAAAGAAATGTAGCTAAGTCAGCATGGTCGCTAATCTACAGGCACTTAAACCAATAGTACCTTGTTTACCAATTTAATTTGAAAACTTTGCTTGCAGATGCAAACTAACAGCCTGTATACAAGGTAAAATTCAAAGATGCCTCTAAATTAGGTGTTTGACCTGCTGCATTCCATTTAGTTCCTTACTCATTAATTTGTATCAGTCATTAATAAGTAAGATGAACATTGGGCCTAATGAATTCAACTTCATTGACTTTGACTCAGTGAGGTTTTAGGAACTTAAATACTCAATTCAGCAGTTTTGGGTATGTTAAGTAACACTTGTTCATGCACATAAGCCCATCATTAACACTTAGAGCAGTGGTAGTGTGTTTAGTTCTTCTTCATTTTAAAAGTCAGTTTAGAATCATGAACAGTGGGAAAAAGATATGGTCATTTAAATAAATTTGAATACTTAAATAAATATTGCCTTGCTGACACACTTTCTGGGAGCTAGCTGGACACACACAACTTCTGTATGTGCTTCGCGGGCTTTTGGGAGGTGCAGAACAAATTAATCAGTGTTTAGTTAGCTTTCTCTTACCTAATGAGGCATCTCAGCCACAGCAGTCATGCCTGTTGGTCTACATGATGTGTATTTGCACCACTGTTTACCATACATATGTGTGCATTTGTACATGTAGCAGGGTCACTGGCCTGGCCTGATTCCCAGAGGAGTAACTGCCTCTTTTAACAGATCCCTCTTCAGCCATTGGGACCTGCTGCCTGCCTTGGGTAACAGAGCTCTGGTCCTGAGGGGCCAGCACTTGGGCTGACCTGTTGGTTGGTAATTTGGGCCCTTTTCCAGGGCGGGGAATATGTAATATTCTGGTCACTTGTGGGGAACTAAAGATATATAGCTGCCAGGTAGGGTTCACACCGACCTCTGAACAGAACTCACAGAGCAGAACCACCCCTGGGCATGCCATACCTGATGCTTCCAGGTCAGCAAATAGCTGGGGCTAATGTTTTTCTCAGAAATCCATGTCTTCTGTCTTTGAATGTAGCTCTAAACCTCTGTGGACTTGGTCTGAAGTGACCTGCCCCCGGGTTTCCCCAAAAGCTGGTATCCGAGCTGAGGTTTGAACTTGGATTTCCTGCCTCTCTGTATGAACTCGTTAATAATCAAATTACATTTCTTTTTTTTTTTCCCTTTGCAGTTGTGGAGGGCACACAGTGATGTGGGAGATTTAAAATGCAGGCAGATCATATATTTGTAGATCTAATGTTATACATCTAGCTCAAATACTCAAGCTTTCATTCTTTGGTAAAATTAATTTGCACTTTCCCCTTCGTCTTGTGAAGAATTATCTTGCAGCATGCCGATGATTTTGCCTTGATTGCAATAATAAATTTGGTTGGCTTGTTTGTTTTCAAGGAGAGATATTGCCTTACCGTTTTTCTTCTCCTTCTCAAAGGCCGATGAATTCTTCGTTGAAGCAGTAACGCTGAAGCAGGTGAGGAGAGTGAGGATAGGGCATGATGGCAAAGGAGGAAGCAGTGGCTGGTACCTTGCCAAAGTGATAGTGAGGGAAGAAGGACAGCCAGAAAGTGAGGCAGTGGAATTCCCCTGTTACAGGTACTGGAAACAATGCTTGCAAAATGTGCATTTGCCAGACTTTGAAGAGCCTAGCTGTTGTTCCAAGACTGGAAATTTTCTGAGCACAGCTTAATCCTTTTTATTTATTCATTCATTTATTCTTGCTAAGCCTGAAAGCTAAGAGTGTGGATTGGGAGGTTTGAGACATCGTTAACTCCCCTTTGCCAAACAAACAGCAATCTGAATTGCAAACTTCTCAGCAATTAGCTCAGTAACACAAATAATTTCCAAAAGGTAAAATACAACCTTCCAGTACCACATCCAGTGTCACTGCAATTGCCTGCTGCAGAAACTCACCCTGCAATGCACTGCAATCTGCTAGTTTTCCTGCATGTGTGGGATGAGGTTCTGGTCCTTCACATGCACATCCCATCTTTCCAGGAGCAATGGGATGCTATTTTTGTGTTGGGAGAATGCAAAATCGTTTTGCTGCCATCTTTAGAGCAACTTGCATGATGGGAATTGCATACCATGCGGATAGAGATAGTGGCAGAGCAGAGGGCTGTAGCTTACCCCTGTGGGTGGGTTTAAAAGGTATCCTTCTCTTTCCTAGACAATAAAGTGGCCACAAGAAATGTGCTGTACTGAGGCTACCTGTGGGGAGCAAGACATATCATCTGTCCTGGCACTAACTAGGGTCGGCCTCAACATCACAGCAAAACCAAGAGGCAACTGGGTGAAAACATAAAGAGACTTAACTGTAGCGTAGTTCAGTGCCCAGTAAAGTCCCACATGCCCTCTCAGGATGTCCACCCTGTAAGATGGAAGTCCATTGAGCTCCACTTAACAACATCAAAGACCTGTTCTAAAAAGCCATCTCCTGGGGGGCATGAGTGGAATTGTAAAACGCAAACACAATTATTTCTGAATTGTGTACAAAGGTGAGACACTAAGCTGGTTACTTGTCACTTGTCACTGCAAATCAGGGAGAACTCCACTGTAACGAGGGGAGTCAGCCAAATACAAAACAGGAGCCAAGCCCCAGCCTCTCTGCATTGCTAAAGCCACGTCACAACAGACAAGCGAGCTCATCAGGGAGGCAGCACGGAGCGGCAGATGCAATGTCATCTCGGCTGCGAAACGCAAGCCAGTACTCTCCCTGTTCAAAGAACAAACCACCATGTTGTCATCACTGCCTTTTGATACATATTTAACAACCATATGTTTTACTGAGTTAAGCAAGAAACTAGACAGGTTGTTCATTGGGCATGAAATGTCCACGTGAAGAGCTGTTTTGCTCAGGCTTCTCAGAGACACTTCTGTGCCTAACTGCACTGTGCAGCTCGCTCATTTTAAAGACTTCCTTCTGAATTGTCTCCTTGACGATTCTGAGTGTCTTAGCTTGGGATGACGACCCACTCCCCTCAGGTTTACATCTGTGGTCAGAAGCATCAGAGTCCAGCGGGGCACTCTCCTCAGTCCAGGGACTGAAAAAGGAAGAAGAAATAAACCCCAAGACCTTGTGCCCAAAATATTCACATGGTACATTTAGGCTTTAAGTCACAAAATAATGGAATTCCACTCTTCTTACCTTTCTTAATGTCTCTTTTTCCAAGTGGTATCAGTGCTTTTCGTGCAGCTTTGTTTGCTGTCCTTGTGCCAGCATTATCTCTTCCTCTCAGATTGAGAAGGTAACATGACTGATCACCTCCAAGCACAGGGACAGCTGATCCCTCCCACTATCTTTGGTGCCCGTGTCTCTTGAGAGGCTGAGGCATCATCGCAGTATACGGGTGTCGTCATGGAGTCTGGAGATATCTGAGAGCGAAGGTGCTCACCCACTGCATCCTCCACGTGAGGGATAAATGTCTCCATGACCTGCAGCATTTGGATGTTCCCCTCCAGTCCTGTAGGCCAAGGACAGCTTATGTCCTGCTTGGGCAGGTGCTTGGAGAGGCTTGCTTCACCTGCTTCTTCAGAGCCAAGACGTTGAAGAAGACTTGGCCAAGAGGAGTAGCCTTCTTTCAGTGAGCCAATTCAAGCGAGGTTAGTTAGAGATTCCCTCCTGAGGACATGGGGAAGCTTCCATTTCTGCTTGGCCAGTCTGTGGCCAGCCAGTGAACATGCTGATGTTCTCATTGCCACCTTCTCCAAGACCTGACTAACTTCCACTCTTTTACACAGCACAATTGCACAGTCTGGAGAAAACAACTGCAGCTGCTGTTTCCTTACTGCAAGCTACTCCAGTGACTTTCTGCTCTTAGCTGCTACTGCAAGGCAGCTGGAGGAAAAAATGTCTTCCAGCAGAAACACATTTCACCTGTGTAGAAAGCTTCACACGCTTCTTACCTCTGTAAAAACTGGGCTGCACTAACATGGGGAGGGCAGATACTACAGCAAAGAGCTGGCTAACCAGCTTCCACTGTAGCTAATGTCGGTAGGACGTCCTTATGTATCTTGATGGCATACAATTAATTGAAATCTGTGTTCTTGCTCTTTACATATTCATATACATGGCTATGTTTTGTCTTTTAATTTGAAAGCTTTTTTCATGAAAGAAAACCAGCTCTATTGGAACAGCTATTGCCTAACAGCCACAACAGCTCTATGAGAAGAACTGTCTTTGTTGTACAAGGGAGCCAGCAGAGATAAAGAGAAGCTAAGTGGATTAATTGTGAGTTTGTGTCAGATTCAGGAAGAGCATCGAGAAATAATGACTCCCAGGCCTGTGCTTTCAACTCTTAGAAAACTTGGCTGTAAAGGGAATGGCTTGTAGCTCTTCCTAGAGTCAGTGATTTTTAGAATGGTCATTCGATCTGTGTTTGCAAGAAGGAAATGCAAGTAACTTCTCCAGGCATTATTTGCAGAATTACTAGCACATCACTTGGATGCACTGCAGTATGATTCCTCCCCTGTGGCCACATGGCATTATAATACCTGCGCTTTTAGAATCATTCAGTGGCACAACTAGACAATTTATACCTTGTAATGCCTGGTGTGGTTTAGGTATTGTGATTATGCATACTGCTAGAAAATTCAAAATCGAGGGGGTTCACCTTTCGCCCCAGAACCAGAGCCAGACCTTTTTAAAGCTCAGAAGTGAGCATTTCAGATTTCATTTTCTCCTCAAGGCTCTGTGGAAGTCCAGGAATGGACTAGCTGACATTCTCTAAAATAGCCTATTTTTCATAATATTTATATCCCAGACAGAAATGAATTTTCAATCAGGCAAAGCCATGAGTTCGTGATAGGATAGAATTTTATATGCTATAAATCATTACAGCACCACTGAAATCTTCAATGATACTTCATTACTTTTTATTTCAAAGCATATGGACTGCAGCATCCTAATTTTTCTCCAGCATAAGCATAAGGGAACATCGTTCATTCTCTCAAAACAACAGACAGACCATGAATGGGATGATGCGCCAGGAGGCTCCTGTGAAAGAAGGTTTATTCAATCAAATGCCAAAAGTGTTCATCGTACAAAGGATCCAGAGAAATGTCCTTTTGTTGCCTAAAAATAGCCTGAAATGTCTATTTTACACATATTTATATATATATATATGTTATATTTGAAGGCACACATAAATACATATG
>VZTU01035001.1:57252-104283 GCA_013400835.1 Zapornia atra
CGCTCCATGTCCTCCTGAACAGTTCATCCCCAGATTTCTTACAGGTACCTTTCAGGGATTGGAAGGCCACTGTAAGGTCCCCCTGAGCCTTCTCTTCTCCAGGTTGAACAAGCCCAGCTCTCTCAGCCTGTCCTTATAGGAGAGGTGCTCCAGCCCTTGGATCATTTAAATGGATGGATGTGCTAATCATTCTAATTGTGCACAGGCTCTCTGTTGGATTTTAAATGATGATATCATACTGTATTTTTTCCAGTGCTTTCCTGACTCTTTGATCCTTTGGAAATTCTCACTCAAGGGACTTTCATGTCAGAACTGTGATTGCTTTGGGTGTCTCGTGGGCACCAGCCATACAGACAGGAGCAGTCTGAGGAGACTCGAGAAGGATTACAGAGCCCTGGGAATGGTGGTAAGGGGTTCTGGAGCACAGGTAGCTTTGCCATCCGTTCTCCTGGTCAAAGTGAAGATGTCAAAACTCTTCTTTATTCCCCGTTCTACATGTGTTTACATAAAGGCATTTAAGTTGGGCCCCTGATGAAGCTGACTGGCTGGAGTGGCTGGAGTTGCTTTGCCCTGAACTTCAGATGCTCTCCTGCTATCCTGTGATCCTTCTCCCAGTTCTGGGCATCTACTGCTGGCACTAGCATTAAACTGGTAAGAGTGAGATGGATTGAGATTTCTGTCTACTGGCAACACATTTGACTGGTGATGTCAATCTGTATGGTGTGATTGACGGGCTGGAGGGAAGGGATGTCATGCAGAGAGACCTGGACAGGCAGGAGAGGTGGGACTGTCTGAACTGCATGAAGTTCAATAAGGCCAAGTGCAAGGTCCTGCACATGGGTTGGGCAATCCCAAGCACAGCTACAGGCTGGGTGGAGAATGGATTGAGAGCAGCCCTGAGGAGAAGGACTTGGGACTGTTGGGTGATGAAAAGCCCAACATGAGCCAGCAATGTGTGCTTTGCAGCCCAGAAAGCCAACCGTGTCCTGGGCTGCATCAGATCCAGCGTTGCCAGCAGGTCAGGGGAGGGGATTGTGCCCCTCTGCTCTGCTCTTGTGATACCCCACCTGCAGTGCTGCATCCAGCTCTGGGGCACCTAACATGAGAAGGAACTGGAGCTGTTGAAACAAGTCTAGAAGAGGGCCTTCTCCTGTGAAAACAGGCTATAAGAGTTGGGCTTGTTCAGCCTAGAGAAGAGAAAGAAGGCTCTGGGAAGACCTTAGAGTGGCCTTCCAGTACCTAAAGGGGCTACAGGGAAGCTGGAGAGGGGCTGTTTATCAGGGAGTGTAATGATATGGGAATGAGTTTAAACTAAAAGAGGGGAGATTAGATTAGATATGAGGCAGAAATCCTTCCCTGTGAGGGTGGGGAGGCCTTGGCACAGGGTGCCCAGAGAAGCTGCAGCTGCCCCTGGATCCCTGTCAGGGTTCAAGTCCAGATTGGATGAGGCTTTGAGTAACCTGGACTAGTGAAAAGTGTCCCTGCCCATGGCAGGAGGTGGGACTATGAGGGCTTTGAGGTCCTTCCAACACAAACCGTGCCTCTGTAATTATTGGACATAAAATATCTCTTTAGAACCAAGAATCTTTTAGAAGCAATATCTCTTTAGAACACATCTCCACCCTTGAAAAACACACAGTGGCATGTTGCATGCACTGAAATCATGCGGATGGTCTGAGCAAATAAAAGATCAGAAAAGGTCTTTTGTACTAGGAAAATTATGGCACTATCCTGAAAAATTCTATTTTCTGCAGCCTGATGTGTTCATAATGGGTCAGTCCATTTGTGGTCAGTGCCAGGTGACAAACCCCTGGCTGCAGTGTGCTGCTCAGTGATATGCCATTGGAATTATGCTGAAGTAAAAGTAGGGTATGACAATGTACATGCTGATGGGAAAGAACACAGTGGCGTTGCCCATCCAAATACTTATTAATGTATTGATGTCACTAAAGTCATCTTGAGAAAACAGTACTCCTGTCTCATCTGGCTATTGGAGCCTTAAGCCACATCTGCTGAAAAATCTTCCTCTTCCAGTCCAAGACATACTCCTCCTCTTGCCATCAGCAGCTACCAGCACTGGAGGAGGGGATTTATTTATCTAGGGGTGTGTTCTCCTTTTTTGATTATTTTTTCCTCCTCTGTCTTCACTGTCGAAGCAGCATTTGCCCTGCTGCACACAGAGATCTATTTCTTGTGGGATGTATTTTCATCCTGACACCTTGCTGTAGAAGCAGTTCACACAGATTCACCCCACACTTTTCCCTAAAGTATCAGCAAAGGTGAAGGTGACAGAAGAACAGCAGCATGTACACTGGCAGCAGAAAACAGCAGCTTGCAGTACACAAAAATCAGCAACAACACAAGAGCAGAAGTCTGTCTGCCTGGCGAGCTTCTGCCCTTCTGAAGACCCTGCCAAATTCAGTGGTCCTGGGGTGGTGGAGTTCAGTCTTGAAATTTGTGGGTCCTCCCAGTTAACATCCAGGTACACAGAAGCATCTTGACTTTTGGGATGATGGGATCCCCTAGACATTGGATACCTGTCCAAGGACGTGACTCCTGAGGCAGCATCAAGAACTACATGGTACAAAGGTATTTAAGGACCAGTTTTAACAGGTAAAAAAACATAATCCATCAACTCCATAGCATCAATAAAGGCTTCTTTTCTTTAGACAACATGATGTCATAGCATGTTCCTCTTCTGTCTTCCTTGTGCTCTGCCCTTGCTCAATTCTTGACATCAATTTCACGGCCTACCCCACAGGTTTTTCTGCTCCTCTATCCCCACTACACCTCTCAGCCGCCATTGAGGCACAACACTGCATCTCATGCCCTCACATGGTGTTTGTGTGATCATAACATGTTCGCATGTTCATCCCTTTCATGCTGCCCCCCCCTCAGTTTTTAGCCCTTTTCAAGCCACATATACACAGCCACCTGCTTTACAGAGTGAAAGGGAAGAATACGGGGTAGACTGCGTACCCGACAACCCGCCAAAGCTTAGAGGGGAGCTGGGAGTGGATGTGTGTCTGCGTGGTGGGGCTGTATGTACCTCTTTTGCACGGGCACCTTGCTGTTAGTGCTTCTGGGTCTGGCTGGCTCTAGCTCATGTTTGGATTTCTTTCCTCGTGCTGATTTTCTGCATGGTTTCTTTGCGTTAATCATTTTTCTCTGGGTGGGAAGGGAGAGGAGAAGAGTAAAAAGTTAATGTTCCTTCAGGTGGATGAAATGGAGACCTATTATCGCTGATCTTCTAAAATCTCTGGTTACTTCTTGGCAAGTCCAACTGGTCATGACTGTAAACTGTGCTGGCTTATTACCAGCCAGATACCATAGGTTTGATCCAGCTCTCGGTGGACATTTTCATGTCCCCAAATCCCTCTTCTGAGGGTCATTTGCTGGTTTCCATGTGTGCTGGCTCATCAGCAAAATCAAAGGTGGAAACCTAAATGGGAATCACAGAATCACAGAATCGTAGGGGTTGGAAGGGACCTCAAGGGATCACTGGGTCCAACCCCCAAGTGAGAAGCTCCTCCTTTTTGGTGTGAGGGTCAGCCAAGGAGAGCACATGTGGCACAGCGACGTGGCAGGAAGCCTACAGTACATCTGTGCTGCATGTGTTTGTGCAAGAGCAGGTCTTCTGTGATCTAGTGTCACTCACAGAGCTCTGTGCCTGTCTTTAAAGAGAGGCAGTTTCTGGGGATTTGTTTTTCTCTTTCTAGTTCTGGAAACTATTACAGCAATTTAAATACCCTGCATGACCTGCCAGAGCTTTCTCACTTGTCCTTGGATCACCCCCACTGGTTTTAGGCAGTATTTTTAACTGCAAAAGATGCTGCTGTGGGTAGCTGCTTACCTGGGAACAACGGGCATCCTGGGAAACTGCAATGTTGGGGAACTGGAACTGCTGCAGGGTACCTCTATGGGAAACCTGTCCTTAAGCAGACGCTTAGAGGAATGTCCTGTGCACTGCAGCAGTCTGGCTTTGACAGGGAGAGAGAAGAACCTCTGCCAGGGCCCATGCTGCTGTTGTACAACAGTTGCAGTGTGGTGTGTGATGGGGTTGGGCTACAATTCCCTCATCCCTGAGGCTGAAGGAGCGGCTGTGAAGGTTACCAGATTAGCAATTGGTTCCCCTCCATTTTCCTTTCAGGGTTTTTTTTTTCCCCCTTGAGATTGTGCTATACTGTGGTTTGTGCCCAACTCTTCTTAATTAGTCTAGTTAGATCACTAGATTAATGTTGAGAAACAAAAGGAAATCCTTCCTTTCGCTGTTGTGCTAGCAGCCTCCAGCCACATACCCAACAACGAATTCATCCCCTTCCTGATGGAGGAAAAAGGTTACCTACTTATCTGTGAGGAAGGGAAATGTGCTAATAAAGCAGAGTAAGCAAACACTGGGGGGAAAAAAGGGGTTTTTAGTAACTTAGATGCTGTAAAGATTGTAATCAAGGTGGCTAGTAATAAAGGCTGCAAGTATTTTGAGGTCACTGCAGGTCAGTGCGTTCAAGGGACTTGAGGCTGCCTATTTACAGGGATAACTTGTGGCTGTGGAGTCTATGCTTTCCAGACCAATGGACATCACAACAGACACTTATCTACTGTGAGCGGGGCTCTCATCATCTCTCTTCGTGGAAAAATGGAAGTTAAAAGTGTGACTGACAAAGGATCTCGCCAAGCTCCTGCAAACTTAACAGACATGCAGGGCCCCGTAATTTTTTGGCTGTGGTGTGGATTTTTACTGTGTGTAGAGCCAGCCTAGATTTTCAAAGTCTAATGGGTCCTAATTATTCAAAGATAACTTACTTCTGTTTGTAAACCCAGATGGCTTGACAAAAATGAGGATGATGGTCAGATTGTCCGAGAATTAGTGCCTGCTGGGGAGTCACCAATGCTAAAAAGTGAGTTTAGCTTGGGAAAAAAGAAGGATGTGGGTTTGAGCTCTGCATGCACATATTTCCTTACTGTTCTCCTTAACAATCCATGTCAGTTCTCGGTGAATCTGCTGGGCTTTTCTTGCCATTCTTATGCAAGAAACTGCAGTAGGTCACCTGGGAAGGAAATGCCCCTGGCCCTTAAATACTGGTTTCTGAATGAATTAGTTTGTATAAGAGAGAATAATTGCAACGTTATATATGTGGAGAGAAACTCTGATTATTATTTTTTTTTAATGTAGTGATTTGTGTAAGAATTGCTTTCTAGTATAGATTTCTGTGAAGGATCTTGAATTGCCACTGCTTTAGTAGAGCAAATTCCATCAAATAACATTGTGTTGTTCCCAGAAGAAAATCACCAAAAAAGATTACACTGTCTTTTTCTGGTGAACCAGATTTCCAATACAATTTTCTTTGGAAAACAGCTTGCAGAGGTCAGATTGAGATGGTTTTTCTTTTGTGGTTTTTTTTTTCTGTTGCTGTTGTTGTTTGTTTAGGTTTGGGTTTTTTTAATGTCAGAGCTATTGAATTAAATTGTAAGTATAAAAAAAAGTGAAATCACCTCACTTGCCTTAGCTCATTTTTGTTGCTTGGCAATCATCTAGCAGGGAGAGGGAGGAGTACGGAATAATTTCTTCTTGTTAGTGTAATGTTGCATTTTTTATGTTTTGGTGAATAGCTCCAAGGTGAGACAGCTTATCCAGTGTGGACATAAGATGCTGGATGCAGCATTGGAAGAGCAAAGCCCTTCCTGTGTCTTCTGGCTGGAGCCCTCTCCCCTACATCTGTTTGAAGCCAATTGCTTGGCTGGGCCCTGGAAATGCCACTCACATGTCTGTGTTTTGTACATTGATCTCGCTTTTAGATGTCAGTTATCACATCAGCGTGAAGACAGGAGATATCCCCGGTGCCAGCTCAGACTCCAAAGTTTTCATCAAACTCTACGGTGAAAAAGCAGACTCCAGCAAAGAGCCTCTCCTAGTCTCTGATAATGATCTAGGCAATTATTTTGAACGTGGTCGAGTGGATGAGTTTACTCTAGATACGATGGATATTGGGAAGGTAAGAATAAATTGCAGGTGGCTCTGTACTTCATGCAAGTGTCTGAATGCAGAATCAGTATAAGGCTCAGGTTTCAATGTGATGTAAGAATCTCTGACCTTTACAGTGGATATATTCTGTATAGACTATTACATCCAGCCTGCATGTTGGTGCGTGAAGAGAGTTTTAAGTTTATACCTAAATAAATATATAAATTATTTACATGGACATGGTGGGAGAACAGGGTGAGAGGGGAAAGAGATTTTTGCATATTAAGTAAATCCTGTCGTGGTTGGGTTTTTTTCCTGCCCTCTTCATTCTTTTTGTGTGTTATTTTTAAAGATCAACCGAATACTGATTGGACATGATAATGTGGGTCTCCGGTCTGGCTGGTTCCTGGCCAGTGTCCAGATCACGGTTCCAGTCCAGGGAAGGCAGTACATGTTCCCCTGCAACCGATGGCTCGACAAAGATGAGGCTGATGGCAGGGTGGAGGTGGAGGTCTACCCAAGTGAGATTGTGCCTATTGAGAAATGTGAGATGAAACGCAATGAGAAATGTGTGCTTTTTCATGTCTAGCGCTGAATTTGTTTTACTAACATTGTTAAGGGCCAGGTTAGATGCCAAAACCAAAAAGTCCCATCCCAAAGAGTGTAGGGAAGTAAATTATTCTGCTTTTGTTTTGCTTTCTAAAACAGTTGGAAAAACAATAAAGGGTTTTCCATCTACATTTCCTGAGATCACATGAAAAATTTATGTCCTGGGCAGTGTAACATAGCACAAGGCACTGCGCTGCCTCCTTACAATATCAGTGGGTTCTGCTTTTTTTCACTATTACCTGCCCCAAATGCCCCAGTCTTGCACAGGCATGAGTATCATCCCACCTGTGTTACCCCATTGTCTTGAAGAGAGAGGATGTTTGATAATTAAGGACCAAATCCCTACTGTCTATTTGACTTCTATCAGTAGATCTGTTTTCTTTTAAGCCTACGGTTAAAATTTACCTTGGGATCCTGACAGATTTGTTTTTCCTCTGCTCTGTGCAACTCTCTCTCGTACTGTATCAAGGAGCTCATTTAACTGCTCTACCATTAATATTGAAATGAAATTCCCATTTAAGGCTCTGTTTTGCACCCCACTCACACTGGTTTAATACTTGTAAAAGAGAAAAATACTACATTAGTCCTCAGTGAGGACAAGGGGGAACAGATTAAAGCTAAAGGAAGGAAGGTTTAAATTAGATATTAGGGGGAAGTTTTTTACAGAAAGAGTGGTGAGGGGCTGGAACAGGCTGCCCAGAGAGGGGGTGGATGCCCCATCCCTGGAGGTGTTCAAGGCCAGGTTGGATGGGGCCCTGGGCAACCTTGTGTAGCTCCAGGCCTGGAGGTTGGTGGCCCTGCCTGCGGCAGGGGGGTTGGAGCTCTATGATCCTTGGGGTCCCTTCCAACCCATGCCATTCTATGATTCTATGATCCTATGATTCTATGAGGAGTTGTGCTATCTCACATTTGGTTTGGATGAGAGCAAATGGTTGGCTATGCGGTCCTTTGTTAAGACAAAGTAATTTAATTTTAAACCTGAGCCCTCAGGAGTGTTATTATCTGAGCTTCTCTGCTGATTTAATTGCTTTATTTTTGGACCAGTGATAAACTACGAGGTGTCTGTAGTTACTGGAGATATGCGGGCCGCAGGCACCAATGCCAAAGTCTTCATGCAGATTTACGGTGAGACTGGAAAAACTGAATTGATCATCTTAGAAAACAGATCAAACAACTTCGAACGGGGAGCCACTGATATCTTCAAGGTATGATGAAAGCAGTCATTGCCAATTCTATGAGGGGAGAAAAGTGACCAGCCAAAACTGAGACATGAACAGAATAATTGACCCAATCATACAAAAACAAAATTGCCAGGTCTGTTGGTTTCTGTTGGCCTCTATCCATATTTTTGTAGGAAATTTGTAAGTCCTACAAAAGTTTTGTAGGATTTATTGAAGGAAATCTTGTGGAGTGACTTTGCTTTCTGAGGGACTGGTAACAATGGGGTGATGGAAGAATATGGTCTAATAACATCTTCTGTTTCCTTTTGCTTTCAAAAGGAGTTACTCACATTAGACCTTGAAAGACTTGAACACATGCTATTATTCATCTTCTTTATCTAGTTGGGGAAGGAGAAAGCCTGTACAAAACTCAAGGAATCCAGGTTGTCTTTAGTCACACACACCTTTGCTCACTGACACAAGTTCAGCAAAGCCTTCAACACTGACTCCCACAGCATTCATCTGGAGAAACTTCTAGCTCATGGCTTGCACCAGTGCACTCGCTGGGTAAAAATCTGTCTGGAAGGCTGAGCCCGGAATGTTGTGGTGAATGGGGTTAAATCCAGTTGGCAAGGGGCCACAGGTGATGTCCCCCAGGGCTCAGTCTTGGGGCCTGTCTTGTTTGATATCTTTATCAATGATCTGGATGAGGGAATAGAGTGCACTCTCAGTAAGTTTGCAGATGACACCAAATTGGGTGGGAGTGTCCCTCTGCTCTGGGGGTAGGAATCATAGAGTCACTTAGGCTGGAAGAGACCTCTGAGATCACAGAGTCTAACTGCAGCCTAACCCTGCCTAATCCACCTCTAGACCACGTCCTCAAGCATAACATCTATATGCCTTTTAAATACCTCCAGGGATGGTGACTCCACCACTTCCCTGGGCATCCTGTTCCAATACTTGACTGCCCATGAGTACTGCTGCCCTGGCTGAAGAGTGGGCAGATTTAGGGCAACAACTGGTGTAACTGCTCTAAACACAAATCTCTCCCCTGCATCCCTCACGGTCCTTCCTGCTGCTGCAGCTTTCACCCTGTCACCTGGGCCCTGACAAAAGGATCTGCAGAGGAACCTGAACAGGCTGGATCGGTTGGCTGAGATCAGCTGTATGAGGTTCAACAAGGCCAAGTGCCAGGTCCTGCACTTGGGTCACAACAACCACTGGCAGTGCTACAGGCCTGGGGCAGAGTGGCTGGAAAGGTGCCTGGTGGAAAAGGACCTAGGGTGTTGATTGACATCCAGCTGACTATGATCCAGCAGTGTGCCCAGATGGCCAAGAAGGCCAATAGCATCCTGGCTTGTGTCAGCAATGGTGGGACTAGAAGGACCAGGGCAGGGATAGTCCCCTGTACTGGGCACTAGTGAGGCCCCTCCTTGAGTGCTGGGTTCAGGTTTTGGCCCCTCACTACAAGAAGGGCATTGAGGTCTTGGAGAGTGTCCAGAGAAGGGCAACAGAACCTGGGGCTGTTTACTGTGGAGAAGAAGTCGCTGAAGTGAGACCTGATCATTCTCCACAGCTACCTGAAAGGGGGTTGTAGTGAAGTGGGGGTTGGTCTCTTCGCCCTTATAACTAGCAATAGAAGCAGAGGAAATGGTCTCAAGTTACATATGGGGTGGTTTAGATTGGAGATGAGGAAAAAAGTTCTTTACTGAAAGAGTGGTCAGACATTAGAACAGGCTGCCAAGGGAGGTGGTGGAGTCACCATCCCTGGAGGTGTTAAAAAAATGTGTAGACGTGGCACTCCAGAAGATGGTTTAGTTGACATGGTGGCATTGGACAGACAGTTGGACTTGATGATCTTAGAGATCTTTTCCAACCTTAAGGATTTGATGATTCCAAGTTTTCAGCCCAACTCTGCAGAGGTTTGCTGCTGTAAATTCTGTGAACAAGTGAGTGCCCCAAGGGTTTTACTGCCTGTAGCTCTAGTCCAGCACTGCACAGACACTGCCGCTTGAGGTGCACAGCACATTCCTCAAGCTACCGTTCTGGCCAGCATTTAGACTGATCCTGAAGAGTCCACTCCTCTTTCTGAGCAACCCAACAGTAAGCAGAGTATTTGTAGGGGTGAAAAGCCTCAGGCAGAACTCAAACGTAGCTAATCCAGCAAGAAGTACTGGATGGGCAAAGCTGAGCAACATGTCTGCACCACAATATGGTTGGGCATCCTCTCCTGAGCTGGGCCTGGTGGTGTTGGCCCCAGTCCTCTTCTGGCTTGCTTGCTTGGGTTTTCTGTCCAAAGAAGACAAGGTTTGGGGGAGAGAAATGGTCTTAGTTGTTGCCCTGATGTGGGGTCAGAGTGGGAACAGGATGTACTTTTAGGCCATCTCAGAGCTACATCCTTCTGTACTGAAGTAACCTCAGGACTCACCAGCATCTGGACAGTAAAGCACAGAGTCCAGATGGAAGCAGAATTTAAGGCATGTCTGTCCTGTATGATCACAACGTGAGGCTCATCACTGTGATGCCTGTATCTCTCTGAGATGAGATCCACCTCATCACACAGCTAAGCACCTACTTGGAGCTAGTCATGGAATCTACCCTAAATCATCAAGACCGGGGTATCCTTCCCACTGTCACTGGCCAAATGCCTTTGTCCAGAGCTCTGCCACAGTTTTGTTCTGTGTATCTTTCAGATCAGTTCACCTCCTCCTGCCTCAGTTTCTTGCTTTATAGAATGGATCTAGTGATGTTTATCCATTTTTAATGAGTCCTTTTGGATTTAAGATGGCTAGCATCCTAAAAATGCTTGCTTTTTTAGTACTGTCTATATTTTAAGGTTAGGTTTCTCTAACTTTAAAGGAAATAAGCTTTCCAAAATTTATGACTAACAGCTATTAGCCAATATCAGATTTATAATAAAGCCATATGTACAGTGTTCTGTTTACATAGCCATGCTTATATCCTCTCTCAGATGTTTATCTCTAGACTTTAAAGTTCTGCCTGTTTTCTGTGATTATTTATTTTTAAGCACGCAAGGCAGAAGCTCTGAAACATTAATAGACAGATCCTCTAACTCTTTCATGAAATTAATATTTTCAGAGAGATATGGGCAGGAGTAAGGCTCTGTGAGCTACATGCTAATAGGAAATGCCCTCAGTTATAGACAGAGCATGCAGGATGATTATAGAAAAGCTAAGGGTAAAGCGGTGTAAAGAAAGACACGTTCTTTATGCCAGGACAGCTGGATCAATTTTAGTTTTCTGATAAGCATCTTATGTGCAATTGATTTTGTTTTAATCTACTATAGAAAAAAAAAATGCCTCTAGGCTGAAACCTTATATGTCAAGTTGCCAGATTTCAGCCTGAAGCAAATGTTTGCAAGTTTTATAACATAAACACTGCCTAACAGCATAAGCAATCATCAAAAACAAGTCCTTGGTTGTTGAAAGACTGAGTGGAGTAAAACATTCTATCCAACTTCATTAGGTAGTAGTCCAGATAAAAAATCTAAATCAACAAAGTTTTGTACCTGCTGTATTGACTAGAGAGATGGAAGTCTTTGTACAGGTACAGCCCACTGCCACTGATGCTACTAATGATTGTGTCCTCTCTGCACACTGGAAAAGTGAGAAGATACTCTTCTAATTTTGCAGATGGGAAGTAAGGAGAAGGGCAGTCCAAGCCCAGGGGCCCACACAAGAGTTCAGGTTATCTGAGTCCAGGTTTACTGACTTTTCCCTATTCCTGTATTGCTTCTTGCTTGGTCCATGTTTCATGCTAAGTATCAAATCACAGAATCACAGAATCACAATGTTGGAAAAGACCTTTCAGATCATCAAGTCCAACCATTCCTGTCCTAAGCTAAACCATATCCCTAAGTACCTGATCTACCCTTTTTTAAAAAGCGTACAGAGAAGGTGACTGAGCCCCTCCCTGGGCAGCCTGTTCCAAGCCCTGACAACTCTTTCAGTAAAAATTTTTTTCTAATATCTAATCTAAACCTGCCTGGGCACAGCTTGAGGCCATTCCCCCTTGTCCTGTCACCTGTCCCCTGGCTGAAGAGACAATTGCCCAACTCTCTACAACCTTCCGTCAGGTAGTTGTAAGCAGTGATAAGGTCTCCCCTCAGCCTCCTCTTCTCCAGGCTCAACACCCCCAGCTCCCTCAGCCACTCCTCAGAGGATTTGCCCTCCAGCCCCTTCCCCAGCCTGGTTGCNCCCCATATGCAGGACTCTACACTTGGCCTTGTTAAACCTCATCCCATTGGTCTCAGCCCATCAGTCCAGTCTGTTCAGATCCCTCTGAAGATCCTCCCTACCCTCAGGCAGATCAACACATGCTCCCAGCTTAGTGTCATCTGCAAACTTACTGAGGGAGCATTCAATTCCTTCATGGAGGTCATTGATAAAAACGTTGAACAAAATTGGACCCAGGACTGAGCCCTGGGGGAAATGTATCCTACTATTCTTTTAAAAAAGAACCCAGGCACTGAGAATCTAATAAACTAGTATGACATTTTTGCTCCATAATGCCAACATAGAGACAATACTGATGAGGAGAGTAATGACGAAGCAGGGAGACCAGTAAATACAAATTCAGCTTCTGTCTTTGCCCTTGGTTGCTCTGAATGTTTCCAGTTCAGTATGTTTCAACAAGAGTTGGTGGTGGGAAGGACAAAGGAATGAAGAAGGAAGAAAAAAAGTAAAGGTTAATACACATAAAAAATTTGATCTTATCCTTGCTTAGATGCTTTGGGTGATAAGAGGAGATGCTCCTCATTTTTAAGAATACGCTTTGTGAAGTTAAGATGTCTTATATCCTTCTGGGTGATGACTTTCCTTTGGTGGCAGAGAGAGGCTGCAGATGTTGGCAAGATATATAAGATTCGGATAGGCCATGATGGGACAGGCATTGGGGATGGCTGGTTCCTGGAAAGCGTCACCCTGAAGCGGCTTGCCACGAAGATGAAGGAGTCTGACAAAAAGAAGAAGAAGAAAAAGAAGAAGTCTGAGGAGGAGGAGGAAGAAGAGGAGACCAATGTGGAAGAAGGAATGGATGTCTATACATTTGTGGCACACCGCTGGTTGGCTAAAGACGAAGGAGATAAGGAGCTTGTAGTGGAGCTGGTACCTGATGGAGAATCTGACCTGGAGGGTAACTATCAGAGGCAATGTGCATGTGTGTGTGGATACAACAGTTCTGTGAAGAGCGATAAACATACTGGGGATGCTTTGCAGGACTGTTTATGGCCCACCAGCCATCCCATTGCCCTAGACCTGCAGTGTGAGTTTGTGGTTTGGTTGATCAGCTTTGGAGAGGAAGAGGACAGTGGTTAAAGTAAATCAGAGGTTTGAGGAGACAGCCTGAAATAGGGGTATCCTGAAAGGGCTTCTATGAGTTTCTCCAAGGTTTGTCTGGGGCACTTAGGTCACAAGTCCCACAAGTTACGGCTGTGGCTGGGAGTTTAACAAGCTGTAACTATTTATATTGTTAGTGACAAGGGCTGGAGGAAAATGAAGCTGCTCATGTTTTGAGACAGATGCAAACAAACTATAGACAAAAGTCTTTCTTAAAGCTGACGGTGCCAGCTGGCATTTTTGGGCTACATGCTTTCATGGTGAGCCATGGATCTGCTGAAATACTGCTATTTCTGGACTCCTCATGATCTGTCTTTGCAATTTTACTTGCAGAGAATACCTACGAAGTCCATGTTCTCACTGGGAGTGTGTGGGGGGCTGGGACAGATGCTAATGTCTTCCTGAGCATCTATGGTATAGGAAGAGGAGACACGGGTGAGCGCCAGCTGAAAAGGTCCAATAACCTCAACAAGTTTGAAAAGGGCCAGGTAATGTACGAACTCAACTCTCTCAAAGGCTGGCAGAGTGCTCTCAGTTATCACGCTGACCATTCATTGCAGTCTCCTCTCTGCAAGGTGTGGCTTCTTCTTTCACCTTACAGCTCAGATGCGTTTTATGTCTTAAGTACATTATTTAGAGCAAAATGCCTCAAACCATTTTTGCAGAGGAAATTCATTTGAATAGCAAGCTGAACACCAATTCTGCATCAGAGCCACCTTTTGCATCTGCTCCCTGTGAGCATCCTGGTAATGATGTTTCCTGCCAGGAATTCTTGAAACCCACAAACCTTAAATTATATCTATTGGAGAATATTTGTGAGGCAGCTCAAGTATTTAGATTGCAAATGCTATCTGAAATGTTCTGCTCAACCAGTCAGGGAATAAAAGTAATATCACACAGTGTGCTATAATAACATTATAATCCAATCCAATTAAACAACATCCCTTGTAGACTGAATATTTGCCATAAAAATGTTTATGAACAATTAACAAGCTACTATTATAGCCAGGAATTGTTCAAGGAATAATTTTGAATAACAAAAAATTATGGAAACAATAAGCAGCTGTGGAAAACTTGTAATCACACACACAAAAAAAAGAGCCTAAGGTTGTTAAATAAGCTGTTAGCTGTGATTTATGAGCCTGGCACTGTTGAAACTGCAACCTGCACATGGTTCTTCTTTCAGTGGGAAGAGCTCCAAGCTGCAAATGTAACGTGCTCTGCTCTCAAGAGTAGAAACCCAAAGTCTACCAACAAGTTAATCATATTAAGATGTTTAAAGAATTATGATAACAAGGACCATCTTGTCACACTAATGCAGCTAATAAATGATCCTCTTGGTTGTAATAAACGACAAAAGGAATAAATTCTGTGGTTTGAAATAAAGCACATGGAGGTGCACGGGAGGGTTTCCATGGAGTCAATATGTTTGTGTCCAGTTCCAGACACAGTGAGGGGGAAAATACTAAGCCTGAAAGGAATGAGATTCAGGGGAGACAAGTTAAACCTAGAGGAAGTTGAAGCAGGGATGAGGTAAAGGAAGGAGTGAAGGGTTGTGTAGCTCCATGGCTATTACTGCCTTGTAGGAGCCAAGCATGAGTGTTAATGGGAGGCCTTGCAGTTCTGTAGTTATTTCAGTACATCTACCCAAAGAATACAAGGGGGACTTACAAATACCTTTTGATGGCAATAAAAGATTACTCTTGGCCATTTACTGCCTTTCTTTCCCCTTTTCTGGGAAAAACAGTCATTTGCCTCTTGCCTCCCATGCAGGTGGATGTGTTCACCATCAAAGCTATTGATCTGGGTGAGCTGAAGAAGCTGCGGATCCGCCACGATAACTCAGGAACTAGCCCAAGCTGGTTCCTGGAGAGGGTAGAGATTGTTGACCTCAAGGAGAGCACCACGTGAGCAGCCTGCCACACCCTTTTCGTACAGTTGGAAAAGGGGGCATGTTCTCAGGAGACTGCAGAACCATGGGAAGGCAGAGGAGAAGACGAAGGGCATCGTCGTAGCACCTCACCAACTCCCAAGGAGCAGGCATCCTTTGGGAGCCTCCTGATGATTGTGCTGTTACACTGAGTGTGGGGCCATTCTGTGGTACCTCTGTGTGGGGCTTTGCTGTCCCAGCATCTCTGCAGTTAGCACACCAGCAGTGTTTGGAAGGAAACCTCAGGTTTTATTTGTTTCAGGCAGGAGAGTGCTTCCCAGGAGTCTTTTCTGCCTAACGCAAAGGTCTGGGCCAAAAGCAAGTCCTGATGTAAGCAAACTCCCATGATTTTCCCAGACAGCTGGGTGGGCAAAGCCTAAACCATTAGAAATCTGAAATACAGGCTTGCCTTTGAGATGGAAAAAGTTTGAAGTCACAATGCTTAAAGGTTGCACAATGGTTTGATGGGTGGGGATACTCATAAGGACCTCAAGATGGATCCACTCTTCAGAAGCATAAAAAGCCTGGGAGACCAGAGGGTTCCCTTGAGTTATTTAAATTCTGGGAGTGAAAACTAAAAGGCACCAGTCATATGGGGCTGACATCTCAGTAATGTCACCTTTCAGTAAGTGCTCACTAACCTGTTCACGGATTTAGGTCCCACAAATAGTACTAAAGCTCAAAGAGGAAAACAGATGTATTGTTCAGCTTTGTTGTTTTCTTTAAGTAGCTTCTGATCTGTGCTTATTTATGTTATTAAAGCCTGTGAAGTCCTGTGTAAGTGCTGGGTGCTGCTGTCATTCTTGTAGGTATTATTTTCCATGCCAGCGGTGGTTAGCAGTTGAGGAAGATGACGGTCAGATTGTCAGGGAGCTGGTCCCAGTGGATGAAGCATTTGTAAAGAAAGATTCGGAAAATGATGGCCAGTCTCTTGCAACGCTGGGCCTGGAACAGAAAGGTTTATGTTAGCCTTGTATTTCTTCCAGTATTGGGGTTGAAAAGGAACCAAGTTATTAGCAGCTCTAAGGGTATTAGTGGTTAGCCTTCACTGGTCTGTAAGTAATTCTGCCCCAACCGTGAAGTTTTCAAGTGCAAATGAGGTGTCAAATGCATGTCAGCCAATAAGCAGTGGACACTCCTCATTTTTAGGGGATTTAATCATCTTGCAAGATTGGACCCAGAGTGGTGAGGCTAGGAAGATGGGTAACATGCTCAGTCGTCACCTCTCAGCTGAAGTACACATCAGTTGTTAATTTCTAAGGCACATATCCCAGCTATGGATTGGAATGGTTGCATGTTCAACATGAAGTTGAGCAGAGAGCAAATATGGCTAAAGAAAGGGAAGGGACCTAAATAGGTCTCACCTTCCATTTTGATGCCTGTGTCCATTGTCCTCTGAAATAACTTTGTCTCTCTTGTATGTAATTTTACATGGAGCAATGACACACTCCTGGCTCTGGTGCTGGAAGGGGTTGAGCACCTAGCACTTTCTGCTGGCTTCACTGCCAGTGAAAAGTCTTTAACTCTCCTCTAAATCCCCCTTTGGATGCTTTTGAAGACATGAATAAGTTCCAAAAACTCTATAGCCAACAGATTTCCACAAATTGTTTAGCACTTTGGTTCAGGAGGACCTGAACCTTGGAAACATGTCTAACTGTGGAATAAAGGTGCCATTTTTTGGAAATCTGAAGTGCAGTTTTTCCATCACAGTGAAGGCTATATTAGGCTTTTCCAATTTTTTTAATGAGTTTGCTATGCTTGCTAGCAATGATGAGATAAAAACATCCCTAATGATGCTATTGTGAAGGGTGTGTTCATGAATATGAACTGTATATGTCAAAGTGCAGATACCTTCTGGTATGTGTTATGTGCACATATGTTATTTGGTGCCACATCCCCCAAGTGAGGGGGATGTGGAGGGGTTTTTCATGAAATAGTATAGGCAGAGGCAGCTTTGAGGAGCCTTAGAGATTCCCAGGAAGCAAACGGGAAGGCATGAGCTAATTTCTTATCTGTAGATATGCAGAAAATGTACTGAATGGCTGGAGCAGCAGAAGACTCTGCCACTAGATAGCTAAGCTTACCCCAGGAGCTACCACAGCATATGATAGGAATTAAAGCTGACTGTGATCAGTCAAAAGAAACCTCAAACCGAACAATATACATTGAAAAAATAGAATTAATTCCCACTCAGACTTCACACACTTAAATTAAGATATTTTATCTGACAGCTAAATCAACAACATACACTGTGAAAGTGAAAACCGGTGACAAGAAGAATGCTGGGACAGATGCCAACGTCTTCATCACTCTCTATGGAAGTAAAGATGATACAGGTATGGATTCAAGGGCTGGAAAAGGACAGCAGCTCACTGCTGGATACCTGAAAAGATGGGTCAGGGTTTCCTATTGTTTCCTCATTACCCATTTCTTGATCCTTTTTAGCACGACTTCATGCTTTCCTTGTCTGCGCCCACGTCGTGATAGCTGGGAGCACACCACCAGCTGCTGTAAATCACTGTCAAACTTAGTGATGCTGATTTGCACCAGCTGCCGATCTACAGGGTTTAATTTCAATTATAGAAACAGCACAGTTGGCTGGGACTACATTACTGAGTAGTGAATGCAGTGAATGATTTGCTTTCCTCAGCAATGAATCAGCATGCTCCCGAAACCCAGCTCTCCTCTGTCTCCTCGAGTGGCCCACAAGTATTTAATCAGCTGATGAGCAAATACTCTTGGAAACAGCCGAGCTGTGAGTGCACTGGCTTGGATGCTTGTGAGAGGGACAGGGAGCTGGTGGGTTGTACCAATTTCCTGAGCTGTGAGCACAGTACAACAGCATCATCCCTATGGCACTGCCAGAGGATCACTCAGGAAAGGAATTATGTATATTTTCGATGCTGATTTGGGTTCAGAGGGAGGGAGGGAAGGACAAAGCTCAGATCTTGAGATGAAAAGGCATTTTTTACTTTTTAGCTGCTTTCCCTGATGCACTGTTGACATTCCCAGAGGATTTGTTTCACATACTGAACAATGTCCTTTTGCATCACCACAACAGGGATAGTCAGCCTAAAGGCCTCAAAGATTAACAAGAACAAATTTGAGCGTGGGAAGGTAGATGAGTTTACAGTGGAGTCTGTGGACATTGGAGACCTGAAAAAAATCAAGATAGGCCATGATAATAAAGGTAAGATGATCTGCTTTGCAATGTAGCATTTCTGGTGCATTAGGCGTGTTGCTGTATAAAATAACCTGCCTGAAAGACCCCAAGTGTAATTCACCTCTTAGTGACAGATCCGTGCTGTCACTTTGGCTGTTGCAGCTACTGTCTTTTCTCTGATGCCATTGCTGTGGCTGTGACAATACAAGCACAGTGGCAGCAACTTGCAGGTACATTTGTAACCTCTGTTTTTGTAAGAGGCTCTTTAGTTTTGCAGCTCCATCTTTAGAGTGATTTCTCATCTGTCACAAAACTTGGAAGGATGGGGATTTTTTTCGTTCAGCCTACCAGGGATCCAGGGGCAGGCCCAGCTTCTCTGGGCAGCCTGTTCCAAGGCCTCACCACCCTCACACAGAAGAATTTCTCACCTAAAGCTCCCCTCTTTTAGTTTAAACCCATTCCCCCTTGTCCTATCACTACACTCCCTGATAAACAGTCCCCCTCCAACTTCCCCATAGCCCGTTTAGGTACTGGAAGGCTGCTATAGGGTCTCTCCAGGACCCTCTCTTCTCCCAGCTGAACAGGCCTAACTCTCTCAGCCTGTCTCTATAGGAGAGGTTCTTCAGCCCTCTGAGATTCTTGGTGGCCTCTCTTGACCCTTTCCAAAAGCTCTGTGTCTTTCTTATGTTTGGTACCCCAGAGCTGGACACAGCACTGCAGGGGGTGGTCTCACCTGAGCAGAGCAGAGGGGTCGAATCCCCTCCCTCAACCTGCCGGTCGCACTGGATTTGATGCAGCCCAGGACATGGTTGGCTTTCTGGGCTGCAGGTGTGTGTTGCTGGCTCATGTTGTGCTTTTCATCAACCAACAGCCCCAAGTCCTTCTCCTCAGGGCTGCTTTCAATCCATTCTCCACCCAGCCAATAGCTGTTCTTGTGACACTGTTGTGAGTTAGCTCTGGCCAGGAATTACGCCCCACAAAGCCCCTCGCTCGCTCACCCCCCATGGGATGGGGTAGAGAATAGGAAGAGTGAAAGTGAGAGAATTTAACTGGACACACAAAAAAGTAAGATAATATATCTTAATAATATACACAAAGTGATGAACAACACAATTTCTCTCCAACCAGTTGATGGTGCATGAGACCCACCCTAGATGCTGCACAATACCCATCCCCTCAAAGTACCCAGACTCTCAGTCCAAACACAGAAGCGAAGCAAAACAAGGAATTGATTCACCACTTCCCATCAGCAGGCAGGTGTTGGTGCTGTGCAAGACCCCCAGCTGCTCCCCAGCTGCCACCCAGCTGCCTCCCAGTTATAAATGGAACAGGACATTGTATGGTATGGAATATCTCTTCGGCCAGTCTGGGTCAGCTGTCCTGGCTGTGTCCCCTCCCAGCTTCTTGGGTACCACCCACCTCCTTGTTAGCAGAAGCTGAGAAGTCCTTGACTGCCTGGAAACAACTAAAACCATCAGCCTGTTATCAACATTGCTCTGTCCTAACTCCCAAACACAGCACTGCACCATCTGCTAGAAATAAAATTAACTCCATCCCTGCCGAAACCAGGACAGACACAAGGAGTTTGTTGATAACTCCTCTGCTTGATTACAAAGGCAAATTAATACATGAAATGGAGTAATTAGCACTTCCGTGAGCACATCTTTAACTTGATGTAAATGTAAAGCTCCTTACTCAAACCTGGACAACTGCTTGCCATGGTGTTTATGGAATCTATTCTATTTTTCCACTGGCAAAAGAGAGGTAGATTTATTTCTCAGAGGTCTGGAATGCAGTCATTCATTTGCTGTTGTTTTCAAAGGCTGTGTAGGTTTTTCACTGTTATCTTTTCAACCACAGGTAATTCAACGGGCTGGTTTCTGGAATGGGTGGAGATTGATGCCCCATCACTGGGACAGTGCCTCAAGTTCCCCTGTGGCCGTTGGCTGGATAAATCGGAGGATGATGGAGCCATTGAGAGAATTATCTTCCCTGCAGAACTGCAGACAACAGAATACATCCCATGTGAGCAGAATGCCATTTCCCCAGGATACACCCATCATTACAGAAGATAAAATCTCACTGGCTCATGCAGTTTTATAGGCTTGGCCTCCCCCTTGAATTGCCTTTGAAAAATTTATAAATACATCATATGCCAACTATTCCAATTAGTTCAAGAAAGTTCCTCTGGGTTCTCTAGACTAATATTTCCCGTATTTCCCAAATCAGAAAGACAGTAGAAGCCATGTGGCTGTGTGCAATTGTCTTTTTGCTCCCTCTTGCCCTTTCATCCTCAAGTCCTCAGCCCATTCTAGGCTGCCTTCCTTGTCTCCAGTTTCCCTTTGATCTCATTCCATTCTAATATTGCTGTTTCTATTGCAAAGCAGACGCTTTGGTCTTCCTTCCAAGCCTTGGTTCTCCCAGTGCCTTTGACACTGCACACCCCTCTCTTGCTGAAAAACGCTTTTCCAGAGTTTCTTCAGTGTGGTGCACCAGTCTGTCTCTTTTAGTGTTCTCCAATTTTTCCTTGCTCTTTGCTTCACTCCCCTCTAGATTAATATTTGGGGTAAACCCAGTGTCTTCTGGGAGATCCTTCTGAGTGGTAAGCTGATAATTTTAAGTCTGCTATTGCAACTTGAAATCTTTTATTCATGCAACTTATTTTCCTGCCTCCAGACCATCAAGAATCAGATATCATGGCTTTCTTGAAATTAATTACTAAAATCATTATTTTTCTTGTTCTGTAACCCTTTTCCCCCCCTTTTTGACATGTGCATCCTTCACTGTGTGAAGGGAACTGATCCGACTCATTTCAAGTCATCGACAAACATTTCCTGGTACGCTTTCAGGGGACTGTCAAAACTGCCTTTTCACTTCATTCAGTGGGATGCCACAATGATGAGGGATGAGGCACGGGGCCTGAGAGTTGATTTCCACCCCATGCACTTCCTGGTGCTTCCTTGGTCACCTTGGACAAGTGATAAGTTGTCCACATCAAAGAACAAAAAGGTCTTCTATCTCATTGCATCCCTCATTGTATTTATTGATGGTGTCAGAAAAAAACCTTATCTCCTGCAGTTGTTTATTTGGACATCAAAACTTAGAGCTACTCAATCTCCTCCTTTTCTGCCTTCTTTGTAAGTAGCTGTGAGAATAACCACAGAGAAGACTGCTTTGGCTCCCTCTTTTTTCCTGTCAACACTGAGGTTCATTCTGAAGGTCTTCTTCACACTGGCTGGCCAACACTCCAATTTCCAGATCCTCCTTTCCTGCAGTCTATCAGCTAAAATCACCTTTCTTCTCTGAGCATCTTCCAATTTCATCTCTTTTTGCCTTCCCCATGCTTCGACAGAGTTTTGTTTTTTTTGTTTTCTTCATGTCTTGCTTTCTTTCCCTAAACTGTCTGGATTGGAGGGATGGATACTCTGCTCCCTTCCTCTCTCTGTCAGTCAGCTGGAGGACATAACAGGTTTTATATTTGAAAAAAAAACCCCAGTTTTGTAGATAGATGAAGTGAATTAATTCATAGGGGAGAGTATAACCCAAAGAATTTGTGCATGCACAAACACAAACCATCAGGTTTTCCATGCCATCCCACTTTATATATATATATATGTATATTTTGATGCAGATGCTGACTATATAATTTATTAATGTTCCAGGATACTGCAGCAATGTAAGACTTTCTGCCACACTGTGCCTTTGAGTACACAGTTCCTGTAGAACTGAATTTTGTCAGCTGTCCACATTCAGCCTCTGAAAATTGTCAGGCCTCGCTGGCAAGAAGATTACACCAAACTTGGTGTCAGCTTGGGCTGCTCCCCTGTTTAAAGCGTTCCCGTTGCTCTGTTCACTGCGCTCTGGTTCCCTAACTATTAACCTGGGGGCTTTTGTTTGCCAGAGGTAACTAGAACGGTTTGAAATGTCTTGTGATGACTCGCGCCAGAGTTGTTTCACGCCGAACAAACGATGCAAACATGTCATCGGCAGCCCAATTAAAATCCTGCCTGTGGGGATACAGCTTTAAAGCTGCCACCTAAATGAAATGGGAGTCTGACAGCTGAACGCTGTGCTGCTAGTGACCTTGTTACGGTGCCGCTTTGCTGATTCAGTTCTAAGCTGATGTTAATATTCAAGCAGCAAGAGCGAGCGCCACGGACTTCAGCAGAGAGGATAATTTTTAATTCATAACGTGTTCAGTCTCCAGGATTTACACACACACACACACACACACACACACACACACCCTTACATATCAGTGAAACTATTCCAGTTTACCTGCAGCACAGCAGAGCAGATTTCATTGAGCTGGACAGAAAGAATATTAAGTACCTCTGGGCTGACTCTCTGCAGAAGAAAACTTCTTCATCTCTGTTCTCCTGAGAGCTGTATTTAGAGAGCCTGGGTTTTTAATGAATGATTAGTCTCTGATGCGCATAATCAGAGTTACTCCAGCAGTGACAGACACGGTGCCAGAAACCTTCTCTCTACCCTAACAGGGATGTTGAGTCTGAAATATAGCACAAAGTGCTGTGGTGTAAACAGCAAAGATGACTGAAATCTCTGCAGCACAGGAGGATGGAGACAACGAGTAGCTGAGAAGACCGTAGTGACTGGTGGGAAATGGCGAAAGCTGGGTGGGCAGTGTATGGGAAAGGGATGTCAGGGAGAGAATCCTGCTGCTTGTGCTGGTATCTGTGCTTATGGGCAGCAACGTGTCTGCTTGCAACAGGAGAAGTCCTTGTAGCAGGGGGTTTCCCTGCCCATGGCAGGGGCTTTGGAACCAGCTGATCTTTGAGGTCCTTTCCAACCCAAAACATTCTGTGATTCTCATCAGTGGGGCCAAAGGCTTACCCGGCATTCTTTTGAAAGTTTGAGGAAGGATTTAAAAGAAATGTGGGGTGGGGCTCTAGTTTTCCAAATGGCACACCTGTATTTACATGTCCACATGACAGTGGAGTGTCTGAATTCCCATTATGGTCACTAAATGGCCCTTCAGGGCTGGGGATTTGGAGAATGAATCAGCTAATCTTGAAGGATATCCCTGCACTTGTTTGTCCGGCTGTTTCTTCAAACGGCATTGACTTTAGGGTTTACATCTGGAGATGTCCACATCTGTTTGATGTGCAGACATCTGAACATAGGTCTGTTAACCCTTGAGAGAAATACCAACTGAACTTGGAAATCAAGGTGGGAAGTAACTTATCTACGAACATTCAACAAATCTGTAGGAGAGCCAGGAACAGAGGCCCAGTCTTACTCCTGGGTCAGACTTATTCTTGAGTAAATCTGAGTCGTACTCTAGCATGACTCAGCACTGGGGACCTGTGAAGATGTAAAAGGACAAAAGGTGGCATCAGGTTTTGGGGTCATGGGACATCCTAGTGAAACCAAGAGAGCAGAATAAAGTATTTAGGGGTTACTGCCCTGCATTTGCCACTTATCTGATAGTAATTTGCTCTGTCTTGTCTTAAGGAGAAACTGGTACTAAAGGAAAAAAACTGGATCAGAGTGGACAGCAGAGGGTTTTATTTCCTTTCCTTATGACTGATTTTTGTCACTTGTTTAGTATGAAAGTAGTAGTTTTTTTACCACCAAGGCTATCTTGAATATTTATATACTGCCTCCGGTTGGCTTAACTTCATCCATCTGCCTAGTTGCTAAAAAATTTGTGAATTCATGTTTTGCTTTAAGACTTGAGCCGTTGAAGTAAATCCCATTTCAGTAACATTATATGGAAGGTATAAATGTACCAAGTGCTTTCTGATCATGTAATTAATCCCAAAATCTCAGTAAATTAACATGAATCAAGGTCAATTGTCCATATAACATCAAAGGTCATTCCTCTGGATTACCACAGCACTGACCAGTGTGGTAGCTAAATGATCACAAATATGTGATTGCTACCCTGTCCACTTTAACTGTTGAGTTTTCTAAACCAGATTTTGTGTCATTAAAACCTTCTCAGGAGCATTTTTACACTGCTTACTAACTTTCATTTGTTTGTTTTAATTTTCTGCCATTTCCTAATCTAGTTGTTCCGTATGAGATCACGGTCTACACCAGTGATATCTTTGGAGCTGGCACAGATGCAGATGTCTTCATAGTTCTCTATGGAAGCGATGGGATCTGCACTCAGCAGAAATCCCTGTGCCTCAACAAGAGAGAGCAAAGGATGTATTTTGAAAGGAATTCGGTGAATCAGTTCATTGTGGAGGTAAGATCAAAGACACTCGCTGTCATTAGGTTGTCCTAAGGAGATTAAGAAGAGAAAACTGAGTGAAATGGGAATTTTTCCTCTTTCAGGGAAAGCTGTTCAGCTCTAATATTCAGAGAAAAAAGGTCTAATTCTCTGTTCTCTAACAGACTTACAGTATACTGGGGGAGATCTTTTCTCATTGAGTTCCAGTTACTAGCAACTCAGAGTAAACACTCTGTGTATCTGTGGCCTAATGCCATGTTAAGCCTTCTAAGGGCTGGTGCAAATTTGCTGTTGAGATGAGCTGTACAAATACAGAGAGATGGAGGCTTGCCCTTCCAGGTAAAGTTGAGAGGTTTTTTGGAAGGGCATTGTGTGTTCCATTTCCTAGACCCTATTTGGTAGAGACGGTGTCATTCTCCATACATACTGGATATAATATGTGTATCTCTCCAAAGCACCCTTATTTGTTTGCATATTTGCTTTCTCTTGCAGCTTGTAATACTTTGCACAAATGCTTGGAGTATCACTGAACTTAGCAGTCTTGTCTCTGTTTCAGCAGATTATGCTGAAGGATCTGGTCCATGGTGCTCATTATTTACATAGCACGTCATTTAGCATGGACTGTCCATTTTTTTCTAACTCTATGGCATCTTAAGCTTCACAGAATCATAGAATGCTCTGGGTTGTAATGGACCTTGAAGATCGTCTAGTTCCAGCCCCCCTGACATGGGCAGGAACACCTTCACTAAACAAGGCTGACCAAAGCCCCATCCAATCTGGCTTTAAACACTTCCAGGATGGGGCTTCCACATCTCTGGGCACACTGTGCCAGGGTCTCACCACCCTCAGAGTGAAGAATTTCTTCCTAACATCTAATCTAACCTTGCCCTCTTTCAGCTTGAAGCCAGTACCCCTTGTCCTGTCCTTGCACTCCCTGGTGAACAGCCCCTCTCCCACTTTCCTGTAGAACCCCTTTAAGAATTGGTAGGCTGCAATTAGGTCCCTCCAGAGCCTACTCTTCTCCAGGCTGAACAAGCCCAACTGTCTCAGCCTGTCTTAACAGGAGAGGTGCTCCAGCCCCCCAGTCATCTTCATGGCCTCCTCTGGACTTGCTCCAACAGCTCCAATGTCTTTCCTGTACTGGGGACCCCAGAGCTGGAACCAGTACTCCCTTTGACAGAGATATTGTTACCTTGCTGCAAACAGCATGATGATTTTTGCATACCTGGGGCAGACTTCTTGAAAGGTATTATCCAATATTTCCTGCAGTGTTTACACAGCTGTATGCATATGCTAAAAAAGTGCACGTAAATGCGTGAGCTCATTTACATCTACAGTATTCAGCAGTTCCTATTCATAATATGTTGTCGTGGCTGAGAATTTGTGAGAAGCAAAAATATAGGCCTACCCTTTCGGTACTGCTTCGTGTCCTCACCTTCCATCTCTGAAAGCAACACCAACACTGGCTTTGTAGAGGACCACACAGCCTCTCTGTGTTTTGAATTTAGTTTGTTTTTGTAAAATAATTGAAGGCAAATCTTACACCAATTCTTTTTAACAAGTTACAATGCTTCCAGCCCACATCGTTGTTATACGGCATGAATCACAAAATAAATCCCCAGTGTGATTCCTCAAAAACAAAGAATAAGGCTTATTTTGGTAGAGTTTCTGCATAGTTTTTCATAATAGAGGTTGCACTAATCCATAGGTATAAATCTTAAAGGGAGTGTCATTTATTTCTTTATTCCATAAGATTTATGTTAGGTTTGCTAGAATCTGAAACATCAGTACTTTTCTCAGATGAAGTGAGTGAAAATGCAGTTTGTTCTCCAGATTTATAATATCATATTAACGTGTCCCCAGACTTCATTCTCTCTTCACCAGTTCCTCTTGCTGCAAGAGATGGGGATGAAGGAAATATATTCTTCTTTCACCTACTTGTGTAGTGCTGTAATTTGGAGTTCAACAGACCTTGAAAATACTTTAGGGATCTCAGGAAACACAAACTGAGAATTGCCTGTTTTAGTGATTTTAAGGGCTCATACTATTTTATATTTGGCAAAAGAGGCAAAAAATATTATAGACTGGTCTCAGATATGCCTCCAAGTGATGATTTGTGGGAGATCATACAGCATATTAAAGGCCATTTCTTCTTCATCATGACTTTTTACAGGTCAAGCATCACTTTACTGCTATGTATTGATTAAAAGCCTCTGAAATTTGAGTATTTTGGCAGGACAAAGGAGGAAGAAAATATATTTCTTCTAGAGTACACTTTCGTGCATGCATGAGCTTTAGAAATTAGTTTGGATCATTTAATTGTTTTGCAATTGATGCTCATGCTGTCTAAAGTTAGGGCAGGGCTGGTTTGTTCAGTGGGAACTCCATGAGTAGTGCAATCAGTGTTACCGAGTCAAAGAGCCTTCTAAAATTACTGATGTCTTTTCTTCAGCATGGAATAATTCTGCCAGCTGGGAAGAGAAGAAGGGAGTAGCCTCCAGTGGTGCCAGTAGAAATGTTCAGTTTTCTCATGTTTCCAAGAAGAAAAGACTCAAAGTCCCTGTGGACAGAAGACAGCTCAGTGTGTTTCTCCTGTGTGCAAAGGAGGTTTTCAGGCAGTGTTGTTTTGTTGTTTCTTTCTTTAAAGGCCAACAGTACAAAAGCTGGCACTGAAATAATCAAAAGCTATTACGTAGGAGCAAATATCATTTTTCCTGTTCAAGTCTTTGGAAGGGAGGTGACTTAAAAGTAATACAGTAGTAACAAGCTACTTGAGTAATAAAGTGTTACATAAAAAAGAGTAGCTACTTCATAAGACAGTGATTCCTGTTGACTTGCTCAGAATGGCACTGGGATTCTGTGGCATAACAGGAGAAAGATAACATAAAATGTCAGGCTGCAAATATTGTATTTATAAAGCTATTCCTCAAGTGTTATAAGAAAGGACATAAGTATTTTAAAAGGGAAGTGATATACAAAGAACAATTTAAGCTGCAGCAGCATTGCTATTTCTAAAAAGCTACCTTCATTCCCACTCAGATGCAGGATTGCTGCTGTGCAACCAAACCTCCCTCACATCCCTCTTTGGTATAGAGCAAGGTTGTCTCCATTTTTGGAACAGAAGTTCAGGGAAACCCTGTAGCTAAAAGGCAAGTTAGGACATAATTGGCATCAATGCCAATATTTGCTCTCCTGGGACTTTGCGAAGGCTGGAAATACAGGAAATAAGCTTAAAAATTCAATGTCTCAAAAGTCACCTGTTTTTCCATGCCATCATCTTTCTCTTTTTTCTTTTTCTTTTATTTTTTTTCCTTTATTTTTTTCTGCAGCTGGAGGATGTTGGTGACATTATTGAAAAGATCCGCATAGGGCACAAGGGTGGAGGGCTGAACTCGGGGTGGCATTTGGACCGCGTGGCGATTCGGAGGCTGTTGCCAAATGGAAAGGTACTCTGCAAACCCCAGCACTCGTCAGTATGTTCCCGTTAGCAGCCGCTTCCCTTTCCCAAAGTGCATCCTCTGCATGCAAAGCATGATTAACTGTGAAAAGTGACTCCCTAAAGAACAAGGCAAACAAGGCACACTAATGAACGTGCTAGAGCTTGAGCATCTGGGGACAACAAACATGTATTACCATGTTTCATTCTTCAAATGTTGATTGTAAGACTCTGCAGTCATTGCATTTTAAAAATGTTGATCCCATTGTACCTTTTGACTAGAAGATTTATTTTGTCCTGGCAGTGGTGGGGAACAAAGCAGTAATCTTGCTCCTCAACCTTTTGGAGGTCTTCATTACTCTTAATCTTTGTGTGAAGGAGGCAACAGTTTCCATGACTTACTTGCTGGACTGAGAGGGGAAATTCCTGAGTTTGTACCCATTGCTGTACAAATACGCTCAAGAATTGCAGTTCTGAGCAGATGTCCCTGTGCTGCACCACACCACATCCCAGCATGCCCAAGGCTAACTTAAATAATGGTTGTTTTGAGAGACATGAGAGGCCAGAGCTTCGTATTTTCATGTTTAGTTTTGCTTTGAAAAATCACAGGGAAGGAAGTGGGAATTGGGAGCACCATTTGAAAATAAAAAGTATCATTAATAAACATGGGCAGAAATAGTTTAATCGGGCCCTTAATTCTTGAAGAATAGATGCAGGGAGCCAGGACAGTTAAGACGAGCAAAATGCCTGCCAGTGCAAATCCCTGAATGACTCATATAAAAACCTTCAAGTTAAGTCTTTGGACTTTTGGTTGTTCATGTCAACAGGATTAAGACAGGTCGCCTTGATCTTGTGCACATAAACTGTTCCTCAGCCTTGGTTTCAGATGCTGGCTGTAGGAACAGAAGTGAGTCTGGCTGCAGGGAAGTTCAGAAGAAAAGCATGTCTTCAGGACCAGTTTGGAATTGGAGCAGTCGTGTTTCTGGGTGCACCTGGGGTCTCTACTCTGTATTGTTCTTTCTCACCTTACTCCAGAGAGCAGTCAGCTTTTGTTTCCACCTCAATGTTCAAGTCTGCCCTCTCCTGAAATTATTTCTAATATCAGGTGTGGGTGGCTTGCTCAGTCATGGTGAACCTACTTCTCATCTTGCTTCCTCTTTCAAAATTTCCAGAATATGTTTTACACTCTGCTTCATGGTCATCTCAAAGGTCTGCCTTGAACCTTCATCATCATGCTCAAGTATGTATCTTCCTACACAAGCTTCTTTGAAATCCAATATCCTTTGACTGTTTCTCATTACCACCTTTTTTTCCAGTCCATTATAGCCAGTAGACAAGATTCTCTGTCTATTGGCCAACCCTCGCTTAGCACAGCTTCACTTCGTCAATGAACAAGGTGACACTGGTTTTGGAGATACTGGGCATAGGCTAGGGATGATTAAGAGAAGGATGAACAAAGGGATGGGAAACCAAATGAAAAAAAAATTCCAGGGATGCCTCTTTCTACACCTGAAGTTGACTGAGCACTCTGGGAAGCTCCCAAGAGCTCCATGTTGGGTGCTCTTCCATTAGCCCAGAGAGGGTCTCGAGGCTGCACAGCTCTGCAGTCATTACAGCAGCTTTGAAGGACACACGGTGAGAAACCTGGAAAGGTGGAAGAACGGAGGAAAACCATGAACAACTTAAAAATTGAGAGATTTACAATTCTGCTGATCTTTTGATTATGGCATGGGAAAAAAAGAAGAAAGCAGAGCACTGCGTGATGCCGCTGATCAGCCGCAGGATATTATGACCTGCCACAGGATAGCAATATGCTGCCAACGCTTCTAAAAGCTGTGCTACCTGATTAGACTGCTAAGATGGGTCTAGATGTAGCTGTAATGCTGCAAAAGAAAAATGAGGTCAGTAACTTTTCAGATTAAATTGAAAGCACTTGGATAGGAAACTGGGATGGTCGCATGCCAATAAAGCTCTGTCTTGGTATGCCAATTATATCTGATAATTATATTTCATTTGTTACAACCTGGAGGAGGGTGAAGCACTGACTTTTAGCATGCTCTCATACCCTGCCTCCAGCTTAGGGACAGACTCAGACACTAATGAAACAAACTCAGTTCGGAGCTGCAAGAGGATCTTACCGTGGGTAATGTAAACCAGCACACTTTACCTCACTTAAATATTAATGCAATCGCTAACAAGGAAACTCCAATAAAAACTGCAGCAATGACATGGTGATTAACAGTAATGATACAATTAACTCTTGCGGTAACTGCACATTATGTCCCGCTGTGCAGCCACTCAAGTCCCCAGATATCCTATTACCAAATAAACAGCGTTCATACCAACGGCGTGTGCAGCCAGCATTATTGACATTAAAGAGCAGTTAAAAGCTTCAGTGAGAGACATGACTGACGTGGGATCTCTACTGTGAGGAAGGGGTTTCAGCGTCATTTTGGAAAGCCCCGTCTTTCACAGGCTGTAGGTGGGGAGGTGAACACCGCCTGACTGTGCAGTGTACGGTGAGATGCTGCAGGTTGTGCGGTCAGCCGGCCAGTGGAGAAGTAGTGGTGTGGTCAGTCATTAGGTGCTGTGTTGTGTTTGTGCTGCACAAAAAATGCTGGAAAGTTAAAAAAATAGAATAAAATAGAATAGGATAGGACAGAATGAAATGAAATGAAATAAGGAGAGAAGAAAAAAGAAAAGAAAAGAAAAGAAAAGAAAAGAAAAGAAAAGAAAAGAAAAGAAAAGAAAAGAAAAGAAAAGAAAAGAAAAGAAAAGAAAAGAAAAGAAAAGAAAAGAAAAGAAAAGAAAAGAAAAGAGAAAAGAAAAAAAAGAAAAAAGAAAAGAAAAGAAAAAAGAAAAGAAAAGAAAAGAGAAAAAGAAAAAAAAGTATCTGAAATAGTCTGAAGTGCTGCTGTTTTTCTCGACACTGCTTTGAACAAACCATCCCCCAAGCTGCCTCACAGAGCTCAGCATCGCAAGGCTGGGGTTAACCAGCAGCTCGGCGGGGAGCAGCAGAGAGGAAGAGAAAATGGTGTTTCGTCAGGAGCAGGTGGTTTAGGCTGCATGGGTTCAAAGGATGCTCCTGCTTCAGGCTCGAGGCACTTGATCACACAAACCCCTTGGAAAGGGGTTTGGCTCTAGCAGATCAGCTCGCCACAGTTCCGAGGAGCTATGTCAGGCTGGGCGGCATCCAGCTGCTCAAGTGGCAAGTACTGTGAATACTACACAGCAGTAGCAATGGTCAATATTGCTACAGGGAGTGCTATGCCCTTCTTTTACTGTACATCAGGTTTCTAGTCTCTAAAATAGTAAAAAGAGTGAAGAAAGGAACCGGTACGACTGGGGTCGTAAATAATTGCATAGAGTAATTAAAGCGGATCATATACTTCTGTATATCATACATCAAAGTGATGGGATACAGAGTACTGGAGACAGCAAAAAGCCCCTGTGTTACTCAGGAGAGAAATGCTGAAGTGTTCGTTAAGGAAAGGGACTTTTTTCCTTCCTTTATTCAGTCCCTCTGAGGAAAACTTGCGGGCTCTGCGAGTTGTGTGATGGCTCATGCCCCTTTCTTTATGGAGACATAGCCTGGGGTGCCCAGCCCACAGAACCATCTTACAATCTTGGAGGCCTTACAGGAGTCTGTTCTTAATGAGTAGTCTGGGTTTAATATTGTTTACCAAGTGGAAAACACGTGTTCTATTGTTTTTGCTTGTTTCATGATCGAAATCATATTTGTTTCCACCAAAGTGAAGTCAAAACAAAAAATCAAAAAATTAAATCACTGTTTTTCTCTACTTAATGCACGTATGGGAATTGCCTGGAAACCAGCTTGAGTCACAGAATTATGGGGCAAAATCTTGAAGTATCAACTCAGGAAAAAACCCCTACTGACTTCACAGAGAGAGCTGCCTGAGGAAGGGTTGAAGAGGGATTGCAGAGTCTCGGTAAAATGTGGTTTCAGCAGTAATGGTGCAGTCCTGACTAGGAATTTGTGAAATCAAAAACTGGGAAGGGCAGAGATTTGCCGTGTCATGCAGCCATCTCACACGCCCATTGGGACTACTGTCCTTTGCTGCACGTTCATTGCTTCTCCTCAGGGTCCTCAGATCTCCACTTTATTTTGGTGGGGTTGGGGAACACATAAATTTCAGGTCTGCATCTGCAAACACATGCATACGTACGTGAGCCAAAAGTCCTTGCCTGCATGTCAGACTGTTTTCAAAGGGGAAATGCTAACATGCGTCCACTTTGTTTTGAAGAGATTCTCTCTGTCATGTTTACTTCAGGGCTCTGAAACTGTCACATTTCCATGTGAAAGATGGCTTGCAAAGTCTGAAGACGATGGTGAGATTGTCAGAGAGCTGGTGCCATCTGATATTTTTACTGAAAAGCTCATGAAGGATGGGACACTCAAGCAGATAGAGGAAGAAGTTGAAGACCCACTAGAAGGTAATGTAATTCTAGGCGTAGGTAGGGAGCTGCTCATCTCTCTTTCTTGGAGCAAAACCCACTGATGTGTGGCTCAAGCAAATGCAGTGCTGGTATGGCTATTTACATTTCTTTCCTTTCCTGTTCTCTGCCCTCTCTTATACCTGAGGCACTTCCACACAATAATACCATTACTTTCCTGTGAGGCGTTTATAAACCTACCACTGACACCCTTTCACACAGGCATAATTTGCATGTCTCCTCTGATGCCTAAAAAATTTCCTCCATCTTGTCCTTGTCTTTCAGGCTCTGCAAACACCTCTGTTTGCCCAACTTCACCTGTCCTGTGCAGTCTGCCCCTACCTTTCCCACCCTATCAGTCTGATTTGTGCTCCACTTTCCTCGCAAAGCTGTTTCCCCTGCTGCTCTTCAGTAATATATGGACACTCTATAAAAATCTGTCTCTAGGCAGGGACCCTTGCATCATTACAGTACCTCTGGGGAGCAGACTAAATTCTTGTGCAGCTCTGAGCCCATCTTATGAAGTCTTCAAATTCAGTGTTCAGTCCTCCTGGTAGCTGAAGCAAGTGAACAAGAACTGAAGGTTCATCCTAAACTCATGGTTTCTCTGATTACCCAGCCGTTCCTAACTCCTTTTCATCTAGGACCTTCTATTCCCACCCTGAGCTCCTTCTGCCCTTGACTGAAGCCGTGAACCTTCCTATATCCTGAGCAGAGCAAACTGATCTCAGCTCCCATCTTCATTCATGGTTCTTGCATCTGGCAACAAGATGATTCAATGGAGAAAATCATTAGCCTCCCCGTTTCATTTCTCTCAGGGTCTGATTTACGTTTGCAGTGCATCATTGTCAGGTTGGACTGTAAGAGTTCCCCAGCACCAAGAGAAGAGCTGCTTTGCTGTGGGCAAGGACAGAGCCTTTGTGCTGTGCCCTTACAAGAGGCAGGTGTCCTCTTTCCTCCTGTTAGGAACTACATGGCAGCTCATGGGACATTATTTTTTTATCCTGCAGAGGCAAAGACAGTTCTACAACCAATTAGTAGCTGTCATGACTTCTAGGTGCCTGCATGACATTTTCTTTAACTTACTAACTTCTGTTGCTTTACTTTACAATAGTTACCATGGCTTAATAATGGGTCAGTAATTTTTCTTCTAAAGGCAAAGACTTAAAGTGAGTTTCACAGTCTATGGCATAGGATTCTTTGATAACTGTAGGTTTCCTTTATGTGGGAGCTAGGGCTAAGTTTGGGAACTTCTGCTCTAGATATAAAATATGTGGGAAAGGGATTACAACTTCTTCATCTCTTTGAGTCCTTGTACATCTTGAGTGGTACATGACAGCAATGAGGATCACCTTTTATATCGTCTCTAGAACTGGAAGCAAAAGCCAAAGAGGGAAGTACTGACTAATTAGACTATATTCATTGCTTCCTTCATCACAATGTAGTAGCCATGTCTCAAATGTGAAGCAGTAACTCTGTAAATCATAAAATGAAGAGAATAACTGGAAAACCTGACATCACACCTACCTTGATGAATTGCTATGATCCATTTCTTAGATAAATTGATGTAAATCTTTCATGGGCTATGAAGCAGAACAGGCCCTGTTTTACTTGAAAAGGAAAAAAAAAAGAAAAAAGAAAAAGGCAATGTAGATATTTTCTTTGATGCTGTTAATGTACAAAGAAAAATCATAACTAAGACTTTGTGCCTCTTGTTTGTATTGCCCTGGGTTTTGGAAGGAGGCATTCTCCTGGGCTCGTATGCCACCAGGGTAATCAGAGACTTGTGCAGTTCCTAATTGTTTTCCTGGAGAGGATGCTTTCAGAAACTGTTTGTTTTCCCTGTGTAATTGGGAAAAGAGTAGCAAAATAAAAATAGAAGTATTTAACAGGTTTAGTAAAGCACATTACTGAAGATTTGATGAGGTTTTATTGGATCATCATTGAGCAAGCTAAAGAGAAAGAGTACTTAAGCAGTATAGTTTGAACACTTCCTTAATTAAATACTGTCTCAACGAAAGGACCCAGGAACCTGTCTGGGGAGTTTCTAGAGATACATGCCATTAACTCTGGAAGTAACTGCACATCTGAATCCATGGAGTTTGTTTATGGAAGATGGAGTATTAAGAATTCACAACACTGAGCCACTTGTTCTCAGATCTGTGTCCCTTGAGCATCAATATGAAAAGGTGCAGAGTTCACAGAATCACAGAATTACAAGGTTGGAAAAGACCTTTGAGATCATCGAGTCCAACCGTTCCTGTCCTGTGCTGATCCATATCCCTGAGCACCTCATCTACCTGTCTGTTAAACACACCCAGGGGCACTGACTCAAGCCCCTCCCTGGGCAGCCTGTGCCAGGCCCTGACAATTCTGTCAGGGAAGAACTTCTCCCTCACATCTGAGCTGACCCTGCCCTGGGGCAGCTTGAGCCCATTGCCCCTTGTCCCATCTCCTGTGTCCTGGCTGAAGAGACCATCGCCCACCTCTCTGCACCCTCCTGTCAGGTCAGTGGAGGTGGGGATAAGGTCTCCTCTCAGCCTCCTCTTCTGCAGGCTGTACACCCCCAGCTCCCATAGCCGCTCCTCATAGGTTTTGCCCTCCAGCCCCTTCCCCAGCCTGGTTGCCCTTCTCTGGACTTGTTCAAGGACCTCAATGTCCTTCTTATGGTGAGGGGCCCAGAACTGGACGCAGCACTCAAGGTGCGGCCTCACCAGTGCCGAGTACGGGGGCACAATCCCCTCCCTAGACGTCCTGGCCACACTATTTCTGACACAAGCCGGGATGCCATTGGCCTTCCTGGCCGCCTGGGCACACTGCTGGCTCATGTTCAGTCGGCAGTCACCCAACACCCCCAGGTCCTCTGCCTGACAGCTCTCCAGCCAGTCTCCCCCAAGCCTGTAGCGCTGCTCGGGGTTATTGTGTCCCATGTGCAGCACTGTGCCCTTGGCCTTGTTAAACCTCATCCCATGGGTCTCAGCCCATCGGTCCAGCCTGTTCCGGTTCCCTTCACCTCTATCAACATCACGTTCATTAATAACCACAACGACTCTTTGCATTCTTAACTGCATGCTGTGTGATCAAAGCATTGCACAGACGTTGATTAGATGGGAAAAAAGGAAAGTCAGCGTATTTCAGCGCAGTGATTCCCCAACCTTTGGATCATTAACAGAAGTGTGGAAGGGTAAAGCATGTGGGATCGTAAATCTGCAGGAACTGAGTGATGAGCAGAAAGTTTGGGGACCATTTTCCTAGGTAAATTAAGTCTCTGCGATAGGCCCTGATCATTAACCCAAACAGAAATCACATCTCTATTTCTTTCTGCAGTTCACACATACAAGATAAGCGTGTTCACTGGAGACATCTATGGTGCTGGAACAGATGCCAATGTTTTCCTAAATATCTATGGAGATCTTGGGGATACAGGAGAGAGGAAGCTCAGCAAATCTGAAACAAACTTCAACAAGTTTGAACGAGGACAGGTACAAGCGCAATGGCTTAACAACTCTTTCGATTTCACAGTCTTTAACCCAACAAGTCCATAGGCTGAGTTTTCCTCAGGGATGATTGATTCCATGTACCACATTCATTACCTCTCAAAGAATGCTTTGTATGGATTGTCAGCTGGGTATTGTGACTGACAGGCTCTGCAGCACATGGGTAGGTGTTTCTGTGGGGTCAGCAACGGACAAATCATGAGCTTGGTCTGTACAAACTGGCTTGAGTTGCAAGCTGCTGATTGGAGAGCACACAAAACCCAGGGTGTTTCGTTCCCATAGCCCCTGCAACTGATTTGTGCGTACATGGTATGTATTGTAACTCACTGCTGAACATGATAAATTGATCGCACCTAAACTGCAGCTGTGTTTGATGAAATGACTCCTAAAACAGTACTCTGTGGTCGGTTCGTGAGTCATAGTCACAGCCTCATACAGAGATACTCAAATACAGTGGTGGCAAAGACCTGGATCGTCCATACAAAGCTAACTGGATTAAAAAGCCTTGGATTGCCTTAAAAAAAAAAAAAAATCAGGTTGTAAAATTCCAGGAATGCTGCGTTATAATCAGTTGTAACAGTGTGTGTGTGTGGGGGGGGTGTGGGTTTGCAGGTCCCCTCATAGCAGAAGCAGGCTTCAACTGCCTGCATAAACAGTGTTAGTGCACAGAGATGCTACACCTCTACAGCCCGTTGCAAAGCTTTTAATCAAACACCACCACGTGAGATGGAATTTAAGCACATATTGTGCTCTGTAGTCTGGTAGGTGATCTGTTGAGAGCTCGTTAACAGAAGCAACTGCTGGTGAACACCTTGCAGGAGGACACGTTCACTATCCAGGCTGTGGACCTTGGCATCTTGTACAAGATCAAGATTCGCCACGACAATAGCATGTTCAGCCCTGACTGGTTCCTGGAGAAAGTAGAGATCCTGGATGAGACCACAGAGGAGTCATTTGTTTTCCTGTGTGAGCGCTGGCTCTCTAAAAAGAAGGAGGACAAAAAGATTGAGCGTACACTTTATGAGCAGGTACAGTTATGGCTCAAAGCTCTTATCCCAACCCACTGCTACTAGCACATGCAGAAAGTTTGAAGTCCAAACCAGGTCATTAGGGATTCATGCTTTTTGACATGTCCAACTCAAATTTGTGCTGAAAGTATGAGTGCTTCCAGACCAGGACCACTACCTGTGTAATTTGCAATTTCAATAGGAAAGTCTTAGGAGTCCAAGTGAAACTCTTCAGCTCAAAGTACCTTGCTGACCATAGAATAACCTGAGTTGGAAGGGACCCATAAGGATCACTGAGTCCAACTCCGGACCAGCCAAGTCAGAGCATGGCACTGAGCGCATCATCCAGACACTTCTTGACCTCAGCCCAGCTTGGGGCTGTGACCCCTTCCCTGAGGAGCCTGTGCCAGTGCCTGACCACTCTCTCAGCACAGAACCTCATCCTAATATCCAACCTAAATGCACAATCAATCAGTTGTATTTCCCTGCTGCTTTCCCTGCTGTGCCCACAAAGTAGGTTAATTATGGGTCCCTCAAGCCAAAATATCAGGTCCTTTGTCTTCATCCTCATCAAACTGGAGGGGTTTATTTTTTCAGCAACTCCTTCCACCATTGCCAAACATAAAAAAATCTCATCTCTTTGCTACAGCTCAAAGCACCAAATATTTTTTTTTAGTGAAATGCCCTTTCTGCTTGCACATTCTCTGTTGCTTTATCAGGCTAATATAGCTAATTGGAATTCGAGGTACATACACTAATTAAAATTAGCAAACAAGATTAATAGACCTCTCGCTTCTATACAGAGAAGCATAATAAAGCAACTGATAAAGTCTACTGTATTTAAGGAGTCCACTTTGCAAAATACAGTGACATTTTAATTGGCAGTTAACAGTAAAATTATCATCAATGAAACTGGGGCAGATTCATCCTGAATAAAACAGAAGGGATGTAAGAAGAGTTACACCATGGATGAGTTGCCATATGCTCCCTCATAAAACTGCAGCGGACAATGCTATGAGTTCTTGTGGATGCACTTGCAGTGTTGCCCATATTAATTCGTAATGAGGAAAAGGCAGTAGTTTTTTTAATCATATGGCTGTGTGCTAAGAGCCTCACAATCATTGGACAATGACATCGAACCCCTTCACTAATGCCTCAAATACAACAGATGTTTTGTACTGTCCAGCTCTGCAGTACCCTCCTTCATATGCTCTTTGGCCTGTACCAGGTCAGTTAGTCTGACGCCACAGCTGTGCCCTGGGAAGCAAATCTGGCACTGTCACTTCTACAGGAATTTTCTGTGGCTATTACTCACACAGGTAGCAAAGTCACAACACACCATTAAAGTCCATCAGGTCTGTTATATTTCTCTTTTAGTATAACACTCATCCAAAATGGCCTGTCAAAGTTACCAAAGAAGTAAGTTAGTGACCTAAAGTAAATTACAAGTCACATTTATTTGAGCTACACTGAGCAAAAAGCTACCTGGGGAACTACAAGGATTTCTTCTCGTGTTGTTCTGGGAGGCACATGGGAGCAAGCTGACAACACATGTGCACTCAACCCCATTACCCTCCCATACATGTCTTCCAACTAGAGCTATGATGGTGAACGAAACAGCCTGGATGACTCATCTCTCAGCCTATCGAGTCAAGATGGCAATGAAAATCTGACAGAGACAAAAAAATCCAGCTTGGTCAAGGCAGCAGAAGAAGGATCACGTGAGCAAGCACCGTGTTTGATGGTGCATGCTTTGGCATGCATGCATGTGTTCCTGGTTTTTAGTGCTTGAGAGGTTGTATTCATCCTGGTGAAGATCAAGGAGAGGCAGAACAGCAAACTGCTTCTCTTCACCTTGTGTTGTGACCACTTTGGGAAATGCTGGATGAGTGCTTGTGTTTCTGTGGCTTTAGCTGTAGGTCTCTGATCCTAAGAGTGGAATAAGCCATGAAGTTCACAGGTAATTCAGGGTTTCCAACTCTTTTCTTCCTCTCCTGTAGAAATTTGTGATGCTGTAGCTTGTCAGAATTAACTTCACTGCCAGAAAATACAAGTTCTGCAAACAGTGGGGTGCCATGAGCAATGTGACAATATCATTAGGACAGTGGTTATTCAAGGGTACGCTGCTTTCTGTAGTGGTACAGGGGACTTGTAGGAGAAACTACAGTTCCAAACCATGTCCCTTAGGTGCTTAAAGTAAGAGGAGTGCATCCACATCACCAAATGTTGGAAAGGAGCCAGTCAACAATATCCATAGGGCCTCCTCAGAAGGAAACCCACTGAAGAGTTGTACTCACTCTTCCTTCTCCTCCACAGCCAACTTCATTGAAGACAGCGCTTCAGAGGTGGGGAGAAGTGACACTACCCTCTGAGCAGTGGGGTCTGATAGCCTTAGGGAAAAAAATAGGCAAGTTTTGTTTAATTTTGTCTGAAGTGTGCTCCAGAGAATGCAAAGCTCTTTGCAGTGAGAGGGACCATAGCCAGACATATTATCACCAAAAGACTCTCCCTTGAATTATCATAGGCTCTTTTCCAGATTACTCCTTAAAGTACCTCTTGTTGCTGATATCAGCTCTTGGGTTTGTTTTCCTCCTGTGTCTGTCTTACTCAAGATGGGGTTTCATGTAACATATTAAATCTGAAATACCAAAGAAGGCCTTGAATTCCCTGAGATCTTATTTGCCACACTTTGGCCATCTCCCCTTTTCACGATCAGGGTAGTAGTGCCTTGTCACTGATGGTGTCTGTTTAATATGAGTTTAAAAGTGATTCATTTTAGAACCCTTCAAGTATTTTCCCTACATGTAGCAGCTGTTGAGTTGGGAGGGGAATAAGATACAAGGAACTGAGCAAGAGCACTCATAAATCTCTTGGCTCTCAGAAAACAAGCTTTGACTTGGAGCGCTCAGGTGAGTTTGTCTTTTCTATAAGGTGGATTGTCTTATAATTGGGCAGAAGAGGAGGGTCTTCAGGTGCTGTCACTAAAAGACAAAGAGTCCATGAACTCTGGACTGAGGCTCTTGCTGAAATAACTGATGGGAAAATTTGATGGCCCTCGTCTAGAGCTTCGTCTTTAGGCTCTGAGTCCTGAGACAAAGCAAAGACATATATAAAAGAAAAATCTGTTTCTGGATTGCAGGTTATAACAGTGAAATATACTGGGCTGTGTCTGCAAAGGCCAGCTCACACAGGGAGGCTAGTCTTGCTTGGCTTCATGCAATATGAGATGGGAAAGTTGTGCAGGTTTTGTTTCTGTTCCGGCTGTGAAGGAGGCCTGAATGGAAGGGCAGTGTCCCTCAGCTGAAATTAAGCTCTGCAGAAGGCTTCCCCAATCTGTCAATATTTCCCTATAATTTCCATACCATGCAGCATTTTCTTTTTCCCCTCTGTATTTATGTACCTTTGGATTAACCAACTCTGTTCCAGCACTTGTTATCTACATTGCACCTACTGTTCATTGTCACCCTACATGGGGTCTTTTAGCTGTAGATAAAGGTTTTAGATGTCTGGTTAAGAAACTGTGTTGTAACCAGTAACTGGGCAGCAGCTGAGTCACCGTTACTGTCAGTATATATAGTCTTAGTCCGCAGTCAGTGCAAAATAATTAAACTTATCTTCAACTTCCATGGTAAGTCAAGTGTAAAATTATGTAATTTGGCTTAGGAGATTAAGATAACTTTCACTGACATGGTCCAAGGGAACTCACACAAATGCTTACTGCAGCTCAGCTGATGCCCAGTAGTTTGTTGTGTTGTGGTACCAGGGTTGCATGTCCCATGCCCCTAGGTTGCAATACAGACATAATGCTGCACGTTGCTTAACCTGGTCTGCAGTCCATGTGTCTCAGGGAAATCCTTCTTTTGTAATCCCATATTGTGTTCAAATGAAAAATAAGCGATTCTCATGTCCTTTCTGATATTACTGCTGTGGTGAGACAATGGGTAACATCTGCCATGTTGGCATTCCATGTAGTTTCACAAATAATGGGTAAAACATCAGCATCTCCCATGAGAATCCCTCTCCAGCAGAGCTGGGATAGTTCCCACCATCCCCACTGACTCAGGGTGGTCTTTCTTCTCTGAGTCCTGGAGCTCATAATCACTGCTATCTCTGTTGCAGTGACATGGCCTCATTAAGGAAGTGTCAGGTAAGATGGACTGTGTGAGCCAGACAGCCACCTCCTGACCTGGATAAAGAGCTATCTGTTAATTAATTGATTAGGAAAAGTGGTACTGGGGGGAGGGGTGTGTGCCTGGGGAAGGGAGTGACGGTTTGAGCAGCCCAGTCTGAGAGCCTGCTTGTGTCTGAACTGGGAACCTTGGTCCATGCTTGAAGGCAGAGCTGGAGATGGTGTGGTCTACATCCCTAATGAAACCCAGCTCCTTGTGAGGGGGGATGTGTGCCCTCAAACAGCCTGAACTCTGTGCAGGACTTCAAGAAAATGGCACAAAGGAACATGGACTGAAGGACATGTGTGTCCTGCTGAGGTCACATACCTCAGGTTTTGCCTTCTACCCTGTGTGAAGTAGAACTGTGGAGTCAGAGAAAAAGAGGAAGATGAGAGGGGAGATAAGCAAATTAAAGGATCACTTTTCTAGTTCTCAGAGGAAAGAATAGCAGTGTTTCCTGCTGTCTGGTACCAAGCTATTCCATGCCTCTGTACCCGGTATTTAAGGTAGGAAATTAAAACAGTTTCTTATAGTTCTCATTCTTTTTAAATAGGTGTTTCAAGTACTTCGTCTTGAGGATGCAACGTGCTGGTAGTCCTGTGAACGTGGTCTGTCACAGGAAACAGGGCAAAAACTGTATAATAGAAAATTTTATCCCTATTCAAAAGATACTTTATTTGAAAGTGGAGCCTGGAGCTGTTCTAAACATTACCCCCTCGATATATTCCTATAAAATCTGTCTTGCCTACAGCTAAGCCCTTTCTCCTGCAACTACCAGCAGCCCCAGTGGTTATTTTGTGAAGAATGCATTGCATACCATTATGCTGATGCACACACTGAAATGTAAATGACACCATAAAGGGGAGAATAAGTCTTGCCTGATCATCAGTTCATTTTGTGTTGGTATAGAAAGTCTTCAGATAAGGGCTGAATGAATCTCTTCGGGTTCTGTTCTGTCCAGAGGTAAGAACAGATTTAGTCAGCATGAATTTATGTCTTCCTTGGTTACGCACACATACCCTTGAGTTTGATGTGACTTTCTAGCACAACTCTATCCCCCCTCCCCAAAAAAAGTTAGTCATCATAAAGCAAAATTAGATACCGATCACAGATGATTTGAAAGCCAACCCAATTTTGTGTGAAGGTTTATAAACTTTTTTGGTTTTTAATCAAAAAAGCAATGGTAAAACTAGACTGAGTTTTGAGTCTGTGACGAGGCAAGTTTCAGAGCTCCAACAAATCTTGTCAGAGAGGTTTGAACAGCCCTGCACAAATGTTCTGAGAAATCAAACAAGTATTCAGCATCTAATTCTGCACCGCCTGCTTGGTTTACCCAAACGAGCTTTTGGAAAGCACTTGAAAAGCAGTCTGGCACTTCCTCCATTTTTACAGCTGAACTGAAATTTCTGAAAACCACAGAAAAACCCACTAAGCCCCAAGACTTGCCCTGAAGGTTTTTCCCCTAGCCAATATTATTACACGATGTGTGAAGTTATGGAGTGACCTACCCTTAATACAAGGATTATCCATAGTTTGCCTTGGTTTTGAAAGAGATGCCGCCCTATAGATCACAGCAATCCTTGAATGAAGCTCAAAGGAGAACATTTGCAGTTGTATTGGGACATTGAGTCAGTGACAGTTTACCTTGGAGTCAGCATAGATTTATTTGCCTTTGTTGAACGGTGAGTCTAAGAACACTTCAGTCTAACAGCCTATTTAAGATATAGGTGCTCAAGTCTCATCTTCAGTAAGGTCTCTTTTGTGTAAATAAGGATTTAAGCCCATTGCTGTTCTGTCTGGACTTACAACCTCCCTGCAGCCAGTAGAGCTGCCTGGGGAGGTTAACCCTTGCAGAATTCAGTCCCAAGTGTGCATGGCAAAGTAGTCAACAAGCACATTCATAGCCCGAAGGAGCATGGCGCTATCCCTTCTCCCAGTGAGTGTAATGGGTTGTGAAGCTATTTGACATACATAACTACTCCTCTGATTTTCCAAAGTCTCATGTAAAAAATGCCTACGTGTGTGAGTTTTCTGATGATAAAACATTTGTTTGTTGCAGTGATACCATACCACATCACCGTCACGACCGGTACAGAATATGACTCCAGCACCGACAGCCGAGTGTACATCATCATCATGGGGCCTCAGAAAGTGCAGACAGAGAGGCTGTGGCTGGATCTCTCGGAAGAGAAAGACGAGTTTGCAGACGGCTCTGTAGAGAAATTCTCTGTTTGGGGCCTGGATGTTGGAGAGATCAAAAAAGTGGAGGTACTTTGTGAATGCAGCACGAGTACCAGAGGCATACGAAATATGTGGCCAAAAAAGCCACATGTTCCTGTTATACTTAGCAGTGAAGGAAAGACACTTGTGTCTGAAAGGGATGTAAACAGAGATGTGCTAATGAGATTTCACATGTGTCCGGACCTGAAAACAAGTACGTTTTAGATCCCAGGAAAACAAGAGCCTTGTGAGGCAGGAGATAATTCTGAATTATAAGGACGCTGTAACGTGTCCCAGTTTTGTCCCATCTCTGGTACTGTTTTTTCTTAGTCAAGGTCCGTTACTGACAGATGCAGCCATGCTTCCCAGTCCTCCATCAATCTTTTTCCGAGCTGTTTTTTACAGTACTTCCAGTTGGGTTTCATAAATTGTGCCTGCAGTGAGAAACCTGTCTTGTATACTTCCCTGCCTAAACATGAAAATTGTTTTCACAGCTTGGAGGACCCAGGCTTCGAGAAGAAAATTAATCATTGTTCATAAGTAACGTACACAAATAGATTCCAGTACAGGAGCCATTTTTCCCTGCTGTGGCTCAGGGAGACAGAATTTGCATAGACTTTCAGTCACCGAGCTTAAACTTCACATGAATCTTCCAGCACGCTTCTGTGCATCATTCTTGTTTCATGTGGCAGTTCCATCTCCTGAAAGCCTGCTCCAGTCCCCAAGAGCTGAAGTCCACAGCACCCGAGAACTTCAAGAGCCTCTTTGATTTCATTTCTACCTCCTGCCCTGCATTGCAGTAAACCTACCTGCTGGCGTGCATGCTTGTGTATTCAGAGGAGTGAAAGAAATACAAGGAGAAATCCTAATTAAAAAAATAATAAAAACCTTTGCAGTCATATGTCCTGTTGTAGCCTCTGATAGACTAAAGCACTCCCATTAGTTTTTGTTCAGGCAATGTGTTCTGACACCTTGACAAGTCTCCATACTAGATTTGAGTTTATTATCAAACCATTTTCTTAATGCACTCAAAGTGCTTGGTTATTATAAGTATTAGTACCTAGCCCACCAAATTTTGAAAGTGAAGCAGGTGCATAAACCCTATATAAACCCTCCTCTCCCATGGGCTGTTTCCATGTGCACACAGTCTGGGAGAGGAGAGAGGGAGGAAAAAGCCAGCACAACCCCCTACCAGTGTCAGAGAGACAGAAAGAGCAGCCTGAAGAAGCAAATGGAAAGGGATGCTGGGAAAGAAACAGTGTCCAGGCTGAGGAAGGGGCAGAGAACAGGAGGAAGTATGAGCAGAATCTTGGAAATTGGCAGAAGCAAGGAAAAATATAATTTGTAAAGGATTACAAATGGGAAAGTAGGTAAAAGGTTTCAGAGACTTGGAAAAAGAATCTTTCAAGCTGGGTGATGGTCTTCTGCATCCTTTCACCCCTACCCTCAGTGATTCACCAGTCTGCTGCCTCACCTCTTACTCATTTTTTCCTCTTAGTTTATACCCCCCTCCCCACCTCTTCCCCTCCCCAGCTCGTGGCTGTAGGACCCATCTGTTCCTGGCCTCGTGCCTTCTGCCATGCAGTGCCCTCTGCTTGGAAGGTCCCTTATTGTTGATCCACATCCCTGTGATGACATTGATGTGCCAGTCTGCGGTGGTTGCCATGGAGTCGGTCCATATTTTCCTTGTAGAAAATTGCAGTGTTCAGGGACATTGCAGAAAATTGCTAGTTATTGCCAGTTATCTACTTGGGAAAAAAAAATGAGGAACAGTTCGTTCTCAGATTTGGCATTTGGCTGCTTCTGGGAGAAGGCAAGAAGCTCTGAATATGAGCTACCATGTGAAAATAGCATAGCACAGGGACTGAATTTCCAGAAACCCTCTGTATAACCTGGGGAGTTGGCTGCAGAATTTAGTAGCATCCTAAGATTTGCAGGATGATGCCACTTCTAGTTCTGTATTATTCTCCTGCTGCAAATATACTGTAGTGAAAGCTGAAACAGTGGAACATGAAGTAATTTGGAAGGGGCCCAATTATACCTGTCTTGTAAGACTACAGATGTAATATTTACTGTTGGTGTACTTTAATAGACATGCTGACGTGAAAACAAATAACACAAGTTATTGGGTGTAGGCACTTCATACTGTGTTCTTTAAAGCAAGTTTTAGTACTTCTTCTCCTAATGAATGAAAATATCTGTTCCTAGACTGCCATTGCTGCAGGGACACGGGTATGATCAGGAGAGTCCCGCATTTATGAGCAGAAGAGTCTTGCATTTATAAACCACTTCTGGTTCAGAGCTTTTCTCCATCACAAGCCCAGAGTAAAGTGTGATGGAGTGTAAAAGTGTTGCAAGTCCAGTCCCTCGCTGGCTGGGGACCTGGCCCTGGAAGCCCCTCAGGTCTCTCCAATATTCTCTGCACCTTCCAGAATAAGCAAGGAATCCCATTCTTTGGCATCTTTTCCTTCTATCTACCATTCAAATTCTCTTCCATTTTTCCCTGTTGTTGCATTCAGTTTCAATGTGATTGTGAGCTGCCCAGTGCCAATTGTGCATCCTAGTTTTTTGGCCATGTGAAGTACTCAACAGTCCCTCAAGATTCTAAAACAGCCAAAGGATCTAGCTGCCTTTGAAATTCTGTCCTTCCAGTTTAGTTGAGACTTCTCAGCTCAAAAAACTTACTGTGATATTGGTATGCATGTCCAGGCAACAGTGCTGGTGTGGCCATAGCATTGGATCCTTTGAAGTACTGATATGATCTCTCTAAAGATTTGCTTAGAATTGAAAGACAAATCCCAGTGCTCTGCCAGAAGGAAGACCTGGTAATGGGTGAGTTTACCCCAGACTTTACAACAGCATAAGAGCCCTTGGAAACCTGCTTGTGTGCAGGTTCTCCAAGGCAACTAGATGCACAATGTGCTTTCTTCTGGCAGTCACTGACACCAAGGGAGTTAAAGATTGCTGTGAAAATCTGGTACCTAGCAATGTCTTGGAACGATGCTTTAGGCGGTGGCTGTAATGAACCCAAAAGAGCAGCAGGCTTTGATGGGCTCACTGCGATTTTCCCTCTGACTGCTCTGTCCCTGCTCCATTGCAAATCTACTGCCATGAACCTCCCCACTGCCTCACCCATGTCATCCTGCAACAGGTCCCCAGGGGCTGTGTGCAGTCTCTCAGAGGGCCTCTGGGTTTGGAGAAGGGCAGCCAAGCTGGCAGAGAGGGAACGGGAAGGCAAATGTCATATTCCCATTCTCCTCACACCCTGAGAATCTGAGAATTAATGCATTCATTGTAGACTTGAATTTCCCTGGTGGTTAACTCTAATTTTCTGCAGCTGCACAGACATTAATATAGTAATAATACTCTTAATCGCAGTGATGGCTGAGACAGTCAGATAAAAAAGATCATTTGTGTTTTTTGGGGAAAAAAAAAAGAAAAGATACCACTGATATATCACCCTAGATGAACCTGTTATTAAAAATTATTTTCTGAGCAACCCTAAATGTCCTAATAATTTAAAACCAAAAACATTGGAGCTGAGGACCTCATTTTCCTCGTGACAACACAAACAACATTTGCTCTGAAAATAATGAACTGTAGGTAGCTCATTTATTCAACCTTTCATATACATTGGAGTGATTGGCTGACTGAGTTTTGTACATCAGCTGGGATACTCAGTGATGCTTACATACCTGCCCAGGGATGAATTACCCATGCTGTTTAAGAGGGACACGTGTGGTTTCCAGGAGAAGTTTGCAACATCAGCATCCTTTTGCTGCTGACATACCTGTGGGAACATTGCTTGCTGCTCTTCATGCCCCTGGCCAAACTTGGCTCCTGGTGAACTTTATCTTTCCTAAC
>VZTU01035001.1:104292-122029 GCA_013400835.1 Zapornia atra
ACAGAGGGGCAGTGTCTAAGTATTTCTGTTGTCTCCTGCATCATTCCTTTTCCCATTTAAGTTTTGCCAAGAGGCCCCTTGTTCACTCGTCCAGGCTTTCTGCCCATCTTGTGTGACTTCATGCTCTCTGAAACAGACCATTCTTGAGTGTAGAGGAGGTGGTCCTTGAAAATCAACCAGCTACAGATGTACACTCCATCTGTTGGCTCCTATACAAACATGGAGCTTTTGCAGTTGAAGGAGATGGGAAGCAGAGAAACAGCCTGGTACATATAGTTGACTTAGATGTGGTTTTGTGACAGAAGGAGTGCTTGAATAATGCATATGGTTGTTTCCCTAGCTGCGTCTTTCATCTTGGCTATGAAGCTCTGGATAGTCACTTCTGAGTGTTGCAGCAGCAGTGGAAGGGGTTGAAAAAATCAAGAAATGGGCCTGTAGAGATCAGCAGATAGTAGTCTGTGGGGCAGGAGTAGAGTAGTAAGAGACTGGACATGTTTTCCTTTCAGTCAGTCCAGTCTACCTTGCAGTCTACCTTGCTTACTTTTGGGACCAGCAGTGTCCTGCCTTCCCTCAGGCTCAGCAGAAGATGAGCTGAGTTTCCTTGCCCACATCAGCTGCCACGTACACTGACATCTTGCCTGTTGGACAGCAATGGCACAAACTATATCACAGCTCACTTCATTCCACTCTGGACAAGGTTTTGGTGACAATGTATGCAGTCAACACTCCTCATCCTTCATCACGAGTTAAAATCTAGTCAGGTACTCTCCAAAGAAATCCCCTCTAACTAGGAGCTGTTTTCTCACAGGTGGGGCACGATGGTGCTACCCCTGAGAGCTGCTGGCTGCTGGAAGAGCTCACCATCGTTGTGCCCACCAAAGGCGTCATGTACAACTTTGTCTGTAAGTGTTGGCTGGCCAGAGACAAAGGTGATGGTCTCACCTCACGGATCCTCAACATCCTAGATGCGGACTGCGTTAACGTTGGCCTCAAGGTAGGCTCTAGGCTCATCCTGTATCTTCAGCTTTTGCATGGACTTGTGCTAATAGAGGTTTTGCATCAGTGGTTATCACATTTTGACTTCTACCTGTGGTTTGAACCTTTCATTTGCAGTGGATTTCCTTGTTATGCTTTTAGCAAGATCTTTAGGAATGGTTTAGTGTCATTGCCACTGAGAGCCCTGTTTACGCTAGGTGGATGCAGCCATGGCACAGGCAGAAGGATAAAGTAGGGCAGAGCAGGTGGGACACAGCTCAGCATGTCCTTGCCCTTTCATCCCACCTGGGGCGCCCATAGAGCGGGGCAGCTGCAAGGTGAACCCTTTGCTGCAATCTAACTCAATCATGTTTTGCTTGAGGAGATACTTCTAAACTCATCAAATCAGAGTAGGGGAGAAGTTTTAATTTTTGCATAGTGTGGCTCCACCTCAGCTTTTCCACTGTGGGATAGGGAAACTGAATTCGGGTAGAAACTGATAATAACTGGAAGTGGATGAAATATGGAGGCATTTGTAAGCTTGATCTTTGGAATGAATAACTGATGAAAGCTGAATAAGCAATATAAAACCCCTATATAGTCTTTTCATCCTTATATATAAAATTTGCAGTAATGTGTGCTGTGCCATATTTCAAAGTACAAATTGGAAAGCTGAGCTGTGCTGATTTTGGTTGTAAGATTTTTAAGAGGAATAACAGTCTGGAGGAATGGGACAATAATACTGTATTTAATACCTATATGGCAATTTAAAATCTCTATATGTATGTTTCAGTTTACAGCGAGGTTACACTTTCATTGTACATTCATTTTTCTTTATGCTGCTCTTGATTCCCAAGCTAAAGATATTCTCCTGAAATCTTTTTTGTTCCCCAGACACACAAAAATGTAGCATTTTTATCATCCATGAAGGATTCAACGACTCAATGCAGGTCCTAAATCAATTGTCCTAAAAGGGTAAAAAACTCACCCTCCCTCAGACTGAATACCAAGGTTAAAACCTAAACCCTTAAAATCTTTCCATCAGTTGATTAACCTCCCAAATATGGTTTTCAACCTCCTATCAGTGAGCTGATGGCTTGCCTGTAGATCGAAGTGGATGCTAAAGAAGGCTTATATTCAGTCATCCTTAAAAAACCCAATCCTGAATAGCTAATTTCATAAGCATGCCAAAAATAGATACATCTAACTTCTTTCTCTTTTTTTTTTTTTTTTAAATTTCTTATGATGTTGGGCCAGAAGCTTGCTGAAAGGTTTGCAGGGAATCGGGGAAGTTGCTTGAGACTTGAAATCAGAAGCCTGCATTTGACTTTCTGATCAGTCTCCTAGCTGAGGGAATTTGGGACTGTTCCCTCATAAGTAGCTGCAGTGAGAAACAGATTTTAATTTATTCTTTTTTTTTTTTTTTAAGAGTTCAAAGACAACTAATACCTTTAATGGCTTTGGGAAAGTGAATGCTTTTTTTGTTTAGCGTTTGGTTCTCTCTCGCACGCCCGTTTCAGTTTCATTTTCTTCTTGGCTTGATATTCCTTATTTATGTTTTAAATTTTTAAAATTTAAAATATTTGCCTTCCCGTACATAGAGAAATGAGTCAATGTCCACCACAGTCACTAAAAACATTTAATGTGTTTCTGAAAGGGCTTTTCTTCTCCCACCTAGAGCAAATGTGGAGCTCTGCTATGATGTAAAAGTGAGTGTGAATGAATATGAGATGGGCAGGTTACTCAGGATTGAGAAAATATGACAAATCCACTGCATTATTTTCCTTTGCACTGTTTATTTTTGTGGCAATCACGATCCAGACCAATAAAACTTGCCTAGAGATAGACTCTTTGAAATGCATCGTCGGGGCTGTTTCTTTATATTCTTATGCCTCTTAAATCAGGAGTTCTTGTTACTATAGGTACGATCTTGAAAGTATCTCAGTGGCCTGAAAGCCTTAATGCCAGTCTCACCCACTGGGACTTGTGCACTTTGGAAACGTTTTATTCTGAATCTCATTATTCACATGTCAGGAGCAAAGAACATAGTTAGGCTAATCAGGTGAAAGTGCTGCAAGATCTTTCCACAGATCAGCACACCTTTAGTGCACGAGATCCAGGCTCACCCTGTGTTCAGTGCAGCAGTGTGCATCCCACTGGTAGCTGCATTCTCCTGCTGCAGAGAGAGTGTTGAGATGTACAGAATTCACAGCTCCTCGGGTTTTTGGAGTAAATGCCCAGGTGGACACCGAACGCTTGTGGGAAACATTTTTCAGCAAAGGGAAAGGAAAAAGAAAATACCCTGTGTCTTTGGGAGCTGTTTGTAAAAACGGCAAAAGTTTGGTGCAGTACAGAGGTCTGGAGCACTTGGTGGTGGCCAGAAGGAGAGGGTGGTTGGAGGTGGTTGGAGAACCCATGTGCTGATGTCAGGGTCTTGACTCTCGCAGAGAGGGTTACCAGGTCTTCATTGCTCCCAAAGCACATGGTTGCCAAAATGAATGTGTTTCTCCCCGAGTCTACCTAGGCTGAAAAGTTCTGCAGAAAAAGTCATAGAGGATGCAAAGAGGAAGGTCCTGTAGCCGGTTGCAATCTCCAGATTTGCATCTGAGAACCCCAGTGTGGAGACAACCCAAGAAGCCATGTTATAAACATTTCTGGCAAGGAAATAGATCTCCTGCAGAGCCTGTCTAGCATTTTGTCCTGACTTTTATGTGGGTTAAGGGTGACTGTTGAAATGAGGCATTCTGATTGTTTCAAATCCTCACCAGATCCTCTACGAAGTCACGGTTGTGACCGGAGACATCGAAAGCGGTGGCACTGACGCCGGTATTTTCATGACCGTCTTTGGATCCAATGGGAACACTGAGGAGATGCAGCTGGAAAAAAATGGAGACCGGTACCGTAACTTTACCATTTCTGTGGGCTAGAAGTGGAGTGATCACAGATTCTGGTGTCAAGTCAAGAAGCACCTGGGGCTTTGATCATGCTCCCACTGAAACACAAAGATCAATGCCCATTGGCTTTATAGATTCAGATCTGGACCCCTCATAAGTGTTACTCTAATGTATTTATCAGAGTGGAAGGGAGGAAAGCACTGTGTAGCCAGGGGAATGAGAAAAGAAAGCTAAGAGGGGATCTGATTAATGGTTATAAAGATCTGAAGTGTGGGACACAGGGGAAAATGGTCAGCCTCTTCTCAGTGGTCTGTGGGAACAGGACAAGAGGCGATGGCCTCAAGTTGGTGCACAGGAAGTGCCACACCAATATGCAGAAGAACTTCTTTACCGTGATGATGACAGAGCCCTGGGACAGGCTGCCCAAGGGGGTGTGGAGTCTCCTCTGGAGATACTCAAGCCCTGTCTGGATGCCAACCTGTGTGACCTGTCCTAGGGACCCCGCTTTGGCAAGGGCGGTCAGACTTGATGATCTCCCAAAGTCCCTTCCAACCCCTATGATTCTGTGCATCCCCCTTTGCCATTCACAGACATTTCATTTGACTCATTCCTCACGGCTTTGGAGATGAGCATTGAAAACAAAAATGTTAATTTTAAAGTCTTGCATCAGCTCCAAGAGGAACTGTGGACATCGCGTGAAACCACAGGCACAATTTCTGTATAATACAGAAAAATAAGTCATTTAATTTAAACATTATTTAATGGGAAGCAATGAGTAACTGCTTCCCATTAAGCAACAATGAAAGGCAGAAAAAAAAACATGCACATACGTGCCTTGGGAAGTGTCTGTGATGGGAGGGTACCCACTCTCCTACACCTGCTCCTCTTGTTCGCTGAGCTGTTCAGATGTGAGCCAGCTTGGTCCAGAAGCTGGATGAGGGATGCCGGGACCTGAGCTGGTAAGCTGAGGGCCCTGCTGAGAAGTGGGCTTCTTAGCTTGGTCCCTGTGCCACGCTAATGTGACCGCATGGTTTTGGAACCAGGGGTGGTTTGTCTGCAGCTGGTGCAAAAGGTACATGTGATCACCTCTATCTGCCCAGATGTGTCCTTAATGGTGTGGGGAGACAGAAAAGGGTTGTGAGTTGCACAGGCTGCCACACTGCATGCTCCAATTTTGCTAAAATGGTGAAATATCATGTTTTCGTCACTGTAATCAGCCTTCCAAGACTGTAACTCTAGTCTGACGCCAGCACTTCTGTAAGCCAGAAAAACCCACATGCCACTGATCCATTTCTTAACATGAAAGCATTCCTTTCTAGCACCTCCTCCAGTACAGAAAGCTTTGGCATGCTCAAGAATGAACACGGCAGGTCTTCATCAAGCTTAAATTTAGTTACTTGACTACATGTAATCTTATTCAGCAAAACATCTATGGAACACTGAGGAGGCTGGAGCATTTTGCCACATGGTTTGAGCTTACCTTGCAGAGGTGATGCTGGACTCCTCCCCAGTGATGCAGCTTTCTGTATCACATGTGGGCTGGACAATTGGGAATAAGGGTCCCTGCATAGAGGTATTTGTGCAAGGGATGTTTTACTTGCAGCTGTCATAGCAGAGTGGGTGTCTGGGCAAGCGTGTTCAGCTAAGCTTGAAACCTTCATGTGTTTAGTTAGTTACAAGAACAAGCCTTGTTTGCTCTGAAAAAAAAAGAAATGTAGCCGAGGTGCTGCTTACTAAACTCTCCATGAGAAAGACAGCTGAGTCACGCCCTGCTCCCCACCACAGAAATACACCCAACATGCAGGACAGTGCCCTGGCATTACTACTGCATGTGGCTATTGGTGGCATCCGTCTTCCAAGACCCCAGGCAACCCCAAAACAGTCTGTCTTCCACCATTTTAAGCTCAACATTCAATTCTAGTAGGTGGGGAAATGGACCATGTATTTAAAAATAGAGTATAATTCACACCAGTGCACACCAACCAAAAATCTCTAAAGGGGACAAAGACATCTCCAGCCTCTCAAGAACTAGATTGCAGTTTTGTTCCAGCTGCCTGGGAAAGTGATATCCCTACACAATGTGACCTATAAAAATCATCACATTTGTCTATACAGGCAGGATGGATAACCTCTGCCATAAGGATATGAAAATGGATAAAGGAGGGACATATAATTTCCATATTATTAGTTGCTTGGGCTGTCTTCCATCAGTAGGTCTGCAAAAGGTGATGGAAGCTCACTGGGTCTGTACAAAGAAACATAGCTATTAATATGTTAGCACCCCCAAGATGCCGTTCTTTGAGGATGTATTGGCACATCTCTGCTAGCTGGAGGCGCTCTGATCACACCTCCAACTGTCCAGAGCTCTTGCCATCTTATTAGCACCCTCTGCAGATGACATGCATGTCCCCAGTTACACATACTGCCCGTTTCCACACCATTCCCACCCATCTCTATCCAGCTGCTAACAACCCAGGCTTCCCCAGCTCTGGAAATCTCACCAGCCTTTGCACCAGCAGTGAGAGATGGGTGAGAGCTGCTGTAGCCAAATGACAAGAGGCACTTCATCTTTATTGGGGCCATCCAGTGCCAATTTGCTCACAGCAGCTTAGTGCATTACGAAGAACTGCCTGTCTTACCTGCTGCAGATTTAAGGCAATTTTAGCTACATTACTGTTATTGCCCAGACCTCTGGGCAATAGAAATATTTATAAGTGCAGGAATGGGTAGGAAAGCTTAGTGAAATCCCTTAGATAAATGCTTTGGTGTCCTGGAAAACGGATAGCAGCAGCCAGCTTGTCTGGGTACGTCTTCCCTTCACAAATGTTTTTCAGACTTACGTTTGTATAAATTAGGGAATAGAAAAGAGCTCTTGGGTGGCCGAGTTTGTCACTTCAGCGATTGTTTCCATCTAGTGCAATGACTTCTTGGAAGGAGCAGGTGAATATGAGCCTTGAAAACCGTAAACAGGGCACTTACTGAAGGTAAATAATGGTTTGTTTTGCTGGCTGCCTGTTTCGCTTACAGTTGCTCCGCGTGGAAAGGAGCAGACAGAGAGAGAGACTTCTGTGCAGCCTTGTAACTAACAGCGACTGCAATGAAAACTGTTAATAGCATCATGGGATAATTCAAGCTGGAAGGGTCACACCTTATTTTTTTTCAAATGGAAGTGGAAATCCATCTAGCCCAGGCACAAAAGTGCATGATCTTTCCCACAGTGAGACAGGCTGCCTTGGTATCCAGTACCATGGAAAGGCAAATAACAAGAGAGGGGAGTTTTTCAAAGAGCAAACACCACCCTAAATAACCAAAATGGACTGGGACCAAAACGCCCCATCCAAATGCCTCTGTGAGTGCAGGGACAGCAGCTCCTGGATGCAAAACCAAGGGGCTGGAGCCAATCCCTACTGCTAGCATCTGCGGCCATGTGGGCTCAGATAATGGTGTGAGGATGCTGCAGGGTGTAACCTGAGCAGAGGTTGGTAAAGAAGTGGGGTTTTTTTTCCCCCTATGCCCTGGCACCACACAGCTGTAGGAGGCCAAGTACATTACCAGGAATGAGACATCATCCTTGTGGATTGTCCATGTATGCCCACAGTTTGCAGACCTCTCTCCAAACCTCTCGGCAGGCTCAGGTAAGTCACAAGGAGGAGGCTGCATGAAGGAAGAACCTCAACAGCAGAGCAGTCCTGGTGGTGCTTGGTAGACCCCCTTGGATTTGCCTGCCTTTTGACTTAGCAAGGGCAGGATTTCCATCTCCAGGCCCACAGCCAGCCTGCAGAGTGTTTTGGGGGCAAATGCAGGAGACATCTTTGCTCTCGATAGAGTAGTGTTGAGCCTGAGAAAGCACTCTCACTGAAGCAAGGCTTTCCTCCTAGCATCATTGATGCTAAGAGGGAGGTAAAGTAACTGTGGTCCTGGCCAGTGTAGCATCTTCTTCTAGAAGCATATGTTAGCTGTTTTTCCTCTTCTTCCTGCTTTCTGCTGACTGCTGTATATGAGCAGCTCCTACACACTCTTGTGCCTATGTACAGCAGCCAAGCACAGGGTAGGATCTTCCATGCAATATTACACAAACCCACCCTGGTTCTTACCAAAGATGAAGCCAGCTTGCAAACCCAAATCCCCCAAATTCAGAAGGGAGCTGCAGGACAGCCGTTCTGGGCTCCTCTCTAACACAATTTCCCTGAGCTAACTAAACTTAGGCATTACGCTCTGACTTGCCATCAGGTTGCTGTATTTAGCTGAGCTGCAGCAACTGTCTGTCACCACGGCAAACGCCAAGTTGTGTGCTGTGCCTTAGTGAAGGGAGATGAGGCAAAATTGCTCTGTGTTGTAGCAGGGCTGGGCTAAGGGCAGGCATGTGGGCAGACGCCTGGAGGAAGGCGATGGGCAGATGCTAAGGAGGAAGGTGATGGGCAGAAACCTGACTGCGAGTCTCTATTGTTTTGGTTACAGACAAAGGGGTAAATGTGTACTAGAGGGTGCCCGGAATGGCCCCGTGTGCCTCATAGGGGCATGATTTTCCTGGGGCTGAGGAATCCCTGTCAAATCTGTCTTGCCAAAATCACAGTAGCTAGTGACTGCAGGTTAGGAGAGCTTGAGTCCAGCAAAGCGGCGCTCATCAGCTTTTAGTTTGATGCTGTTGGCAAGAGGTGAATTGCAGCGGGGACAGGGGATGGAGAGGTGACGGTGCTGGAAAGCATCAGGAAGCCCCCTCAGTCTTTCAATCCCTCCAGGTTTGAGCGAGGCCAAGAGGACAGTTTCATTATGGAGATCGCCGATATCGCACCCCTCAGGAAGATGAGGATCCGGACGGATGGGAAGGGGACTCGCCCACACTGGTTCATGGAGAGGGTAATGCACTTCACGTCGCGTTCGCCACCACCCCAAAGCGTTGCAGCCCCTCAACCCTGGAGGGGTTGAGAGGAGGCAGCAAGGGGCCTGCTGTTCGGCACGTCCTGCCTCTCTTCATTTCTTGAGGAGTTTTCCTAGGGGAACTGAGTCAGAAAAGAAGAGAGCAAGGGCAAAAGCTGTGCTGTGAAGCTTTACCACAGCCTCTGCTTTGCTGTTAGATCTCACTCTCCCTCCCTGAAAATGAGCCTTGGCCTGATACTAGGGTACCTGCAATGTTTTCTGGTCACTGGGAGGTGCCTCCAGCTCCTGCAGACCCCTGCCATGTTCTACCCAACGGGAGAGTGTATCACCCTCTGCCAGGCAGGAACAGCTACTGTGGGCCTGGGCTGGGTAGGGCATTTCCAAATGGCCCATCCTTTCAGGCAATCCCACCTCTTCCCTTCCCTTCTCTCTCTAGCATGCAAGCAGATGTCTCTTCCCTTTGTCACACAAGCAAGGCATCACTTTCTTCTTGCATTTTGAGTAGAACATGCAAAATGGCTACCACTGCTTCTGTTGGTTGTATTTTCCCCTTGTGTCCTGGTCCTGTCTTGAACAAAAGGACAGTGCTTGCCTGTATCTCCTCTATCTCCTTGTAACTTCTGTTTGGTCAGTTAAATGCAGTTTGCTTGCTATGTGTCCCTATAATTATATATCTGAGATAGAGATGGAGTGATGTGCCAATCCTATGCCAACAGAAGCCATTAAGCAACACACACATCTCTGCCATTTTTATTTAGTGTGCTTTTTCTGGAGTAGATATCCTATTGGATTTCCAAATCTTGTCTTTTTTATTAGCATAGGTTGGGACTCAAGAGCTTAACCCTTGTTCAGAAAGAATAGCGCATGACTTTTTAAATTAGGTTCTTTACCCTTTTTGACTAGTCAGAAACCAACCTTTTTTCCCATAAATAACATCTCTAAACACTCGTCCTGGTGGGCACCAGTTTCCATCAAAGTGCTGAATTGCTCTTCACCTCCACTAGCATGGGCTAAAAAGCATTTCTGTCACACTTTCTGACTTTTTTACTTGAGCATCGTCACTCTGAACTTTTTTCCTCAGCAATTTTTTTTCTTCTGCAGCTTTTCTGAAGCATTAGACTTCTGAATAGATACCACAGACACACAATTTTTCTCCCTGTGCCTAAGGAATAACTCAATCTGTTCTCTGATTTGATCCAGTCATCTTGGTCAAACTCCCTTTGCCAGTTCCCCCATACTTTTCCCCTGAGTTTTACAAATCTTCTCCACATAAAATGAAATCAAATAAAGCTTATTCATCCTGAGACATTCCAGACCTTGCAATTGTGAATTAGCAATAGCTTGAAGGCAAGGTGATGGCAGCATCTCCAGTGGAAGGTAGCACCTTCCCACTTCTCTGTTGCCAGCTCCATCCAGTTCCAACACCTGATGGACTGTCCCACCTATAGCAAGACCTTTCCAGGACTCATCCATTGGGTTTATAGCCCTCCTATAGCTCCACAGAAGCAACAGGCAGACCATACACCCAACTCTCTGAGACAGGGAGGCTAGAAGCTGTTGAAAATTGTACCCATAGTTTCTCCTTTTGTTAGAGAAACAGAGCATGGAGGATCTTTGAACTCCAGCAATGTGTAGAGAACTTTATTTATTAGTTTTCTTTCCCACCTTCCCTGGAAAGGTAAACATAGCATTTGAATTCCCAGGCAGAGAGTGAGGACAGGAGAGCTCTGGAAGTGGGGAAGAAGGATTTGTGTTCTCTGATTTGTATTCCAGCCTTGAAAACTTATGTAGCCTGGTGTGACATGAAAACCGATCTGAGCCCATTTCCATTTCTGTCAAAAGTGCATATTAAAACTGCATAATGAAATACTTGTGGGGGTAGTGCTAAACTCTCAGACAGATGGTTCACAGTTAGTGCTAACTAGCACAGTGAAATGAGAAGCTAGATTAAGCCGTCAACCCCGTAATTAACCATTTGTTGCTCCATTTATCTACAGGATATTCTCAGTTCTCTTGTTCTATTAAAATAACAATAAATGATCTTTTTAATTCTCTTCGGTCTTTTTGTAAACTGTTGCTGGTCATAATTCATACTGCTTTTACTTTACTAGAAATAGAAGTGCATAAATACCAATTAAAATGCATGAATTATCAATGATGTTGTACACAGCCAAATGATTCAATTTACAAGCAGGGAAGTAGTCTTTTTTTCTTTCTGTCTAGATAAAACACATTGGAATTTCATTCATAATCTCAGTGAAGTAATAAACTTGGTGCCAAAGATTCAAACTGCACTGAAAGTGGCAATAAGTTTTAAATGCTGATACCTAATCCTCTGGAGGGAACAAAATTTGACTAGTGATGTGTTCGGACAGAGTGAATATTATTGATTTTTGCTCTGCACAGAAAGACATAACAAAGACTCTCCAGAGCTGAGTATCACTTTCTTCTCTTGCCACTGCTGGGAGAGACACAGAGTTTGGATATTTTCCTCTGACCTAATGCTGAATCTTATCTTCTCGCACACCAAACTACCATGAAACTGCTCTGTGGTTTTGGAAGATGAGATAATAGGGTCATAGAAGCACAGGAGGGTTTGGATTGGAAGGGACTTTTAAAGGCCATCTAGTCCAGCCCCCTGCCATGGGCAGGGACATCTGCAACCAGATCAGGCTGCTTAGAGCCCCATCCAACCTGACCTGGAATGTTTCCAGGGACGGGGCATCTCCCACCTCTCTGGGCAACTTGTGTCAGTGTTTCATCACCCTCAGCATAAAAAAAAATCGTGACTTTTAAATAGGAAACACGTGTGTTGTTTAAACACATGCTTTGGAAATGTCCTCCTGGGGTAGCGTGTTCCTCAGTCCACATGAAGATTTCATCTGCTGCCCAGTGTCTTAGATATGAGGATGCGAAGCTAGAAATGAGATGGGATGAAAGCTGCCTGAGTGAAATAACAGGAATTGTAAGGCAGTTGAATTCTGCGGGAGCTGCCTCCCTCAGAATTTTAATGTTACTTTGTGCTGTCAAAGCCAGGCAGATAAGAAGCTGCCTTAATGAAGCACTAATTGCATTGCATTCACACATCACAAATAATCCTGAATGTGGGGCTTGGTCTTTATTCAGTCCTTTTCCTTTATATAAAGGAGATTAAGAGAATTTGAGACAATTCGTTATATAGCTGAACTGATTGTTATCCTGTGCAACAAAGTCCTTTTGTTTTGCAGTGAGAGGACCCTGTTTTTTTTTAAGGGAAGACTAATGACATGCAATAGCACCCTGAAAACTTGGTGTCAAGCCTTTAAAGATGAATTCCAGCGTTGCCCCAACAAGCGGGATGGTTACTGGGCACCCGGTACAGCACACATGTTTGGTTCATCCCAGCTCTGCACAAAGACAGGTGCTCAGTGGTCATCCCATGAAGACAGCCCACCACACACAGCACCCACAACACCTTCATCTTGGTACAGGGTTAGAAGTACCAACTTTCCCTCCTGCTCTTTACCTTTCCCCCAGCTCCTGCCTGGTTTTGTTGCCTTCAGGTCCCTTGGCCATCATCCAGCCTTCTGGGTCAGGATGTTACCTCTTTATCGGTCTTCCAGCTCTTCTCCAAGGACACCTTTGAGCAAAGCCTGCTCTTTATCAGTCCCTTGGCTTTTCTGCAAGGCTGTCCCTGAGCACCAACCCAAACACATTGCTGTCCCTGGCAAGTGGAAAAATTTTGCTTTATAGATATCACTGGGAACTACATATTTTGGTGTTAGCAGGGTGTGTGCCCCTGCAGAATTTGTTTTACCCTGGGAGACAGCTGGGTAGATGTAAATCCTGAAAGGAGGATATAGAGAGGTTGGTGATGGTCTCTTCAGCCAGGGGACAGGAGATGGGACAAGGGCAAATGGCCTCAAGCTGCCCCAGGGCAGGGTCAGCTCAGATGGGAGGGAAAAGTTGTCAGGGCCTGGAACAGGCTGCCCAGGGAGGGGCTTGAGTCACTATCCCTGGATGTGTTTAACAGATGGGTAGATGAGGTGCTCAGGGATATGGTTTAGCATAGGACAGGAACAGTTGGACTCGATCTTGAAGGTCTTTTCCAACCTTGTGATTCTGTGATTTTGTGAAATTGAATGGTCAGACGTACCAAACCTTTCTATTAGAGCACATAGCGCACAACTAATTCCAAACTGCTGGTGTAAAGTTCCTCTCAGCTATGCTACTTGCCCAGCTACACAGCAAGTTACTAACATTTTATTTGTATGTGCTCCTCCCTGTTTCTTTTTGTGGTTTATAGATGTTCTACAGCCCAATTAAAATTTGTGTGTTATTAGTTTAAGCTTTAAAGTATGCAGGATGTCCACAGTAAGCTCTAGGCAACCTAAAAAATTAGTTTAGACACAATGTAAAGTCAGAGCCTCATTGCCAAGTGGTAGCTAATTTTTCTGAGAGGAACAGTCAGAAAATAAAAATAGTCTCAGCTCAGGTCCCTGAGCTGACTTGCTTGACCCTCACTGATTGACATAAAAATCCCGCATCATCCTCAGCGTGTGCAACACCCACAAATTTCTTCTTGTAGGATGGGATTTTTTCCATGCTGTTTCAGCTATAGAAAAGGCTGCACTTGGCTTTCACATCATCTACCAAGGTACATGGGCATCCTCTGTAGACAGCCTTGAATGGCTGTCTACCTGCCCCCAGCTTGGGTGGGATGTGGTGCATCCCTGGCCGGTACCCAGCCCTAACCACAGACACGCTGCTGTGTTTGAGCTGGATGCCCGGCGTTGAGGCAGATCCCACGCAGTGGGGTAGGCATCATACCCACGTTGTGACCGAAACAGTCAGCCCAACACAAATTTCCAGCTACTTCCACATCCTTTGCTGTGATGTCCCCCGAGCAAATGAAGCTTTAAAATTAATCCCTTTCTTCCTGCCTGCTCCTCTCCTGAGCAGCACTGCAGAACGAGATAGCCGGGGCTGTGCTCCGCCTGTGCTAACTGCTGACATCGAGCTGCATACATATGAAATCACTCACCCTGGGTGAGGGGCTGGGGATGGGAAGAGAGGGCATTTTGCTCCAGCCGTTTTAGAAGCCAGACAGATTTTTTCCCAGACAGCATCTGGAGCGTTGGGCATGGGCTGGTTGTTTGTGAGAGGTCTGATCGCTGCCTGTGAGTGCACTCCAGCTGGCAACCCTAATCTTCTTCCACACCCCCCCACCGCTTTCCTGACATTTCCCTGCAAGCTTTTGCTGGTGACATTTTGCTACCAACAGTGCCATGGCTATTCCTGATTAGGGTGGAGATAGAGCTGGCTGAACCTGCACCTGCAAAGAGTCGATGCACAAAGGGGAAAAAAGGGAAACAAAGGCATTTTCAGTCGAACCTGAGATTATGAATGATTCAAATTTGTGAATTTAAGCCAAGGAAAGGTTTCTAGGTTGGATCCCTAAGAGAATGTAGGCATCATTCACACACCCTGGAGAGGGGACATTTCCTTCTAGTCTGTGCCCTGGCAGAGAAGGCACAAGCTGGGATGGCACCAGACCTGATTCCTGCTTGGTTCAAAGCAAGGATTTGATTCAACATCTCCTGACTCATAGAGCAGCTTTTTGACCACAAAGTAATAGTTTCCCTAGCTGTGAACAAGCAGCTTTTTAGAAAAATGGGACAGGTTCAACGGCCCAAAATGTCCTGTACCTCTGGGACGGAGGTGCTGTGATACAGATCCCTGTTTAGCATCAGGCAGAGAGAAAACCCCAGATGAGTATCCTACCCATGGACCTTTACAATGCACAAGTAGCATGACTTCTGCTTCAGCTTCAGTATAGCTACTGCCCTCTTTAAAATAATTTTTTATAACCTGGAGCAATATTCTTTTGAACTGCTAAAGGCTTCAGCAAAGCCTGCTTGAGGTCAGCAGAAGGCCATGGGCTGGGACACATGCAGTTTGAGGACAGAATTTGAGCACATTTTATCTTAAGATAAGTTTTATAAGTTTCTTAGGCTGATACACACAAGGGCAGTGCAAGGTCGCTGAGATAGTCAGGAGGGCTGAAGCATACAACACCCTGGGAAAGACAGACGTAAATGGAGTTTTTAAGCCTTGAGAGGAAAAGGCCAAGGGGGGATCTAACTTCAGTCTTCTGTTGCTTAAAGGGAGGTTACAGAGACCGTCGATCTCAGATGTGAACAGTGAAAAGGCACGAGGCAACCAATGCAAGGAAAATCCTGGTGAGATATAAGGAAAAAACCTCCCCTCAGTGAGAGCAGTGCGGCCCTGGGAGAGGAACCCAGGCAGTCTCCATCCCTGGAAGGTTTTGCAATCTCAGCTGGACATGGCCTTGCAGTTAGCTGCACTTGGTGGGATGATACACCTCCGTTTTCCTCTTTTAACTTAATATTTTCCATGACTCCACGGTTCATTTCTCCTTAATATCACGTCACACTTCTGTGACCAGTCTGGGCTCACACTTCCGTGGCCTGTGCCTTGCAAGACCCTGCTTGCTGATGCGCTGCTGCACTCAGTCTCTGGTTCACAGCAGTAAGGTCTCTGTTTCTGTTAGATGGCAATGCATGTGGTAATTTGCAGGCCTGTCTCTTCCCTCCCCTCCTGTTTAGTGAGGATTTACCACTATGTTTCACTACAGGCAAGTGTGATGCCTTTCTCCCAGTGGGCTGACACTCTACTGAGCCCACATTGAACAGGACCCATAAAGGTGGGAATTTAATTAGGCGTCTGCTGGAAAAGCTCACTGGCTTGTTCTAAACAGATTCCTATTCTGTTCTTATCACCGCAGCATCTGAGCTCCTTCCCATGACACATTAGACAGCGTGACTAATATCTGTTGCATACTGTTTGTTCTGTCACCTTTTCCCAGAGGGAGAAGTGTGTGAAACATTAAGTTTTGCTGGCCTAATTTTATCTTGTGCACTGCTTTGACTTGTTTGGGTTTGGTTTGCATATCTCGACAATGATTGCTCTGTGTTTGCAGAGACAAAGCAGGCAAAAGAAAGATAACTGTGTACTTCGAGGAGGGATAGCAAGGGTTTTACCAAGTCTCTGTTACCTCTTCTTTGGGGTGAATTCCATACTGGCTTCTGGGAAAGGACTGACTCTCTTAGAGGTGATCTTTGTAACATTTCAGAGGAGCAAATTCCTTCCTGTGCTTTCCTATGCAAATTCCTTCCTATCCTTTCCCGATGAATGAAAAGGTCTGATATTTTGATGACCAAAATAGGTCTCTATTTTATCTGAAGAAAGGCCCCTCCTGTGAAGACAGATGGAGAGAGAGTTGAGCTTGTTCAGGCTGGAGGAGAGAAGGCTCCAGGGAAACCTTTCAATGCCCAAAGGGGCCTACGGGAAAGATGGAGAGGGAATGTTTATCAGGGAATGTAATGATAGGACAAAGGGTAATGGGTTTAAACCAGAAGAGGCTAGATTGAGCTTAAACATTGGGCAGAAATCCTTCCCAGGAAGGGGGGGAGGCCCTGAAAGAGACTGCTCAGAGAAGCTGTTACTGCCCCTGGATCCCTGGTAGTGTTCAAGGCAAGGACATCCTGGGCTTTGTGCTCCCTGGCTGTGGGCACCCAGGCTTTGGGCACCCTGGGCTAGTGGAGGGTGCCCTGCCCATGGAAGGCAGGGGACTAGATGGGCTTTGAGGTCCCTTCCAACCCAAACCAGTCTGGGATTCTATGATTTCTCAGGACAAGTCACCACAGCAAATATTGTCCATAGGAGAGAGCTCTGCTTATGCCAGAAGAGCCCAGTACAGGTTTTGAAGTTATGACAAAGCTTTACCCATGTCTTACTGTGCTCTTCATAACTTCAGTCTTTGTCCTCATTCGAAGAGTAGATAAAGGGGTTTTTTTTCCCTTTATTTTGGGTCTTCACAGATCATCCTGAAGAACCTGACTAATCAAGAAGTGGCCACCTTTACCTATGGTGACTGGCTGTCAAAGCTGAAAAACGCCAAGGGAAGTCTTGTGTGTGAGATGCCAGCTGTCATTAATGATGAGCAGATGATGGAGGACACAACATACACTCTGCAGGTTAAAACCAGTGATGTTGGAGGTATGTCCGTGGTGGATATTTTATGACTTTTCTTGTATGAAGCATGTTTTTTTGCAGTGGAAAACATCTCCTGCTTAATTTTAAATTATGTTTAAAAGCATAATTTAGCCCTACTGTGCTGGAACACTGTCAATTTGGCTGGCTGTTCATCATGACAGCGTTATTCTGTGGGATTTATCCTCATCTGAGCTCTGGGCATTAAATATTTAGATGCAAGGCCTAGATTTAACTGCTTGCTGCTTCCTCTGACGACACCTTAACAGAAGCTATTGCCAGACCATGTTGCGGTGGTCAGGAGCCCCCTTTTTGGCCAGATCAGGTCCATCCACTTAAGATGGAATTAAAAAAAGGCTACAGTCAAAGCTGGTGGGCTCCAGGTTATCAATCATCACTATCTGCCTTGTCCAAAGAAGACAGCAATAACTCACACTCCTTTTTAAAGTGCTCTGAGACATTTTATCTCAAGCCATGGAATACCATCCCAAAATGCACATGAGAGGGAAGAGGTGGAACAGAGTATAAAGCAAGCCATTGAGCTTCAAAAGCCAAGAAATGGGATTTCTCCTGTCATTTCCTGGGCTCACTGCCTCTTTTCATGAGACCTTCTGTCAGGCTGCTGAATGAAAGCTGCGACCACAGGCAAGCTGCCTCATGCCAAAATTGGGTGACTGGATGTTATCTCGTAGACACCTAGCTTGAAAGGTTCACCCTCAAAGGGGATTTTACCACATCAAGTCACATAAGCACCTCCTGATCACTACCTTCCTTTCTTTCTTGTTTTCTTGCTTTCTTGCTTCCTTGCTTTCTTCTTCGCTTTCTTCCTCGCTTTCTCTTTCTCTCTTTCTCTCTTTCTCTCCTCCTTCCTTCCTTCCTTCCTACTCTCCCTCCTTCCTTCCTTCCTTCCTTCCTTCCTTCCCTCCTTCCTTCCC
>VZTU01035002.1:0-17613 GCA_013400835.1 Zapornia atra
TAATAATGATAATTTTTTTAAAAAGAACAAAACCAGTCTCTTCATTTCTTCAAAATAAATAACTTAACCTTCTTTAATCCTAAAAATATACCTTCAGAGATATACATCTTTATTACGTCTAAAATTAGCAAGTTATAGTGAGGCAGCATTTGCCTGGCCTAGCACTCCATTAAGGCATTGTTAATGTGTAAGAGCCAGTTATCCATACAGAAATTCTTTCACTGAATTAACACATTCATGTTCATTAAATTACTTTTTCAAACAGCAAAATCAAGACCATTCTTTAACAAAGTTAGCAAACATGAAATATTTCCCAGAGAAATTGAATGAAATGCAATTAACTAGCACCTAGGTAACACATTATTATTGTTATATATTAGATCACTGTTTCACAAACAGACCACCAGAAGAACCCTTCCAAGTTCAAAATTAAGAATGTTTATGAAGACTAGCAAGTTCTTCAAAGGTTTAAGACTAAAAAATTATATGACTGACTGCAACAGATGCAGATAAAGTACCAACTACCACAATTAAAAGTATCAGAACCATTGCATGATGAATAATTCCTTTTTGTATTGATGTTACTTGAAAAGTTTATATATATATATCTGTGACCAGAATATATATGCTTGATATATTTATGGAAAGTTTTTAAAAAGAAAGAAAATAATGAAGCTGTACCAGTAATACTATTTCATATCAGTTTTTCAGAAAGATAAATGAAAATATAAAGTGTGTGATTCTAAATCATAATGCACATCACTAAGATTGCTAGTCGTATTTAACATTGGAATTGTACACACTATGAAATGGAAATTTGTATTGAACTCAATAGCAAAAGTCCTGTTTATTATAATAGAGTCAAGATCTTACTCTTGGTCGTAGCACAAATGACAGTTTATAATCAGAATTGTTAGTTTCCATAGAGCACAAATGAAGAAACACTAGCAGTATAATCACAATTACTGTCTAAGAAAAAAAATTATATCTCAACGTATTCCTGAATGTGATCAGAATCTGGACTATATGGCTTGGACCATTTCTTTCTCCAAATACAGACAGGGTCCAGGATCACAAGGTTGTCCTGGGAAATGTCATATATAAGGAAGGAATTCCCACAAATATATCTGTTCAAAGGACCCAAAGCAATACTATATGTGAGTCTCCTCTCCTATTCATATATCAATGGCAAAGGGGTTACTTGTCAGTAATATTTCCCATGTGCTTTGTTTCATTCTCACTTAGGTTCTGCCCTTTTCAGCAAGAAAGGTCCACAACTGGAAGTTGTTTCAAACTTCTCAAATTTTGAAACATCAGTAGATTGGAACTTTGGAGAAGCTGTTCATGGTGCTGTGTATGTTTGGAAGCTGACCCATATCTTCATTCACAGCTTTGACACAAGAACACAGAACCTTGGGTTGAGGGTGAAAGGGAAAGGCAGCGTTGCCAGGAATGATAACTCTGAAAGATATGAGATGGAATACTGAGGTCTTCTTTGGGCAGCCTTCTTTTAGGTATGAACTTATTATAGCTGCTGGTTATCTGGATGCTGGGGATAAAGTATGCCACTATACACAAAAAAAAATATATATAAAAGCTGTGGGCTTTTTGTTTATAGGAAGAAAATTCCCTCATACCATAAAAAGGGATCTCTTCATTCCATAAGAGAGATCAGTGCCTCATAGAAGGCTAGAATTAAGGCAAAGGCAGGCCTGTGTACACAGAGAGTGGCTCCATGTTTCCCCACTTCTAAACAATAATGAATCATCTCAAACAAAGCCCTGTTCCTGTAGTTTCTCATCTGAGTGGGGGCTTCCACTCAAGTTAGCCAGACCCTTCAGTTATGATATCTGCTTGCTAGGAATAGGGCCTGATAAATTTTTATATATTCTACATATGTCTATACCTATTTGCACACACACGCACACACACGTACATACACACACACACACACACAAGCATGCACACACAGAAGTTTATAAATATATGTATAAATTTACAAATGCAAAGAGACAAGATTGAGAACCATGTCATACTTGGAGTGTTATCCGCTTGCCAGAACCATTTAAACTACTATCTACACAGTACATATTGAAACTCAACTTTAAGACTTTTTATTTTTATGTACAGCTCGTTTTTTCCTCTGGAAATAAAATATCTAAATACAGACAGACTGTAATGTTGTATATGTATAACTTTCAACAATACTTTAGCTGAATAAATGCTTTGTACATAGTTCTGTCTTTTAATGGAGTTTACATCTACATTGATAAAATGGATTCCTCATTTCCTTGATTGTTTTTAACCAATAACAAGCAGAGAGACAATTACAAGTTAATATTAATAAGCAGCTCAAATAACACTGGTTAAATTATATACAATACAAACCATTCATACAAATGAAGACTAGGATATTGAATTTGTTACAATATTTTTGTAATAAAGATAAGACAGCCACTTATAACTTACATGTCCTCCGCCAAGCATTTTCCTTCTTAGAGATCAGTTGGAGAGTTTTTAAATAGCTTAGCTGGCCTAAACTCAACCAGGTTTAAAGAATCAGAGCTTAAAGACTCAGAGAAACACGAAACCAGAATATCTGCCCACATGTAAATTCCAAATGTTTGCCCATCTTTACTAGTAACAGGCTCGCTCCATGGAAAAAGAGCCACGTAACACCACCTCGAATGTGCCTACTGTATGCTGGAAAAAGTCACAATGCTTTGCTGTGTTCATATAATAAAGAATACTGAACTTTAGACACACATTTTTCCCATTTTAACAAGTATTTACTCCTACAGTATTATTTACCAGTACAGCTACTCCAAGCAGTAGAATGCATGAGTGGGGATTATTGATTGGCATGTACTCAACCGACTTTCAAAGAGATTTCCATAACAGTCTGCATTAGAAACCATTCTCTGTCTAGTTAATCCATTTTGCTTGATGATAGGTTATCCTGAAACCTTAGCTATCACACAATGAAAGCTCTCTTAACAGGAATCTTGATAGATGTGAGCTGAAAAGAGTGTGTGTCTCTGTGTATGTGTATGGTTTTATTTCAAATCCATAGTGATTTACAACTAGATTGATACATGGAGCTGACTGGGCAAAAAAAAAATTACATTAGATTGTTTTCCACTAACATATTTGCAGCCATTTGACATCAGCAGCAGCAGGTAGACACATTCCAGGCAATAGATGTGGCCTTCCTCCTTGAGGTTACAGCCCTGTCATACGACCTCTTTTATTCCCAGGCTTCAGTCTCAGACACATGTTGGTCCTCACCCTGATGGGAAGTAGGGTGTGTCACTGTGGTAGTTGTAATCAGGACACACCTTCTGTACTAGTTTATAATCTGTACTATAAAAGGAAATGTAAATACAGATTACTTTAAAGGGCTTGGAGCAGAGCCATGACACGTGGCTCTGGGTCTGCTCCTGATAACACGTTTTTGAAGGGTCATAGTTGCAGAGTGTGTTCTTGGTAGCCTTGTCAACCTTTTCATACTCGATTCGACAGTTAAAGGACTTGGAATCTTTGGCATCAATCACCGTCTGTTGTGCCAAGTCAAATTCCACTATTTTTGTAGGGGGCACTAGGCTCACAGATACATTCCCTTGACCAGTGGAGTTATGCCTGAAGTAAACACTAAACGTCCCATTGCCATGGTCAACGATTTTCCCTGTTATTAACAGATTTAGCTTCACAGTCTTGATGTTGGAATGAAAATCGCCCCAGCCAAACATTTTCTTAAATTTCCCAGTCTTGACAATGGGCCGTCTCTTTGCTCTGGGCCGAGGCTCTTGCAGGTCTGTGGAGTTCCTCAGCCAGTCCCAGAGATCTTGTTCAGAATAAGTTTCTGGAGCATCGTACCGCAGGTCCAAATCTGTATCATTTTCCTTTCCACGAAAAGTCTGTGACAGCAGTCGGCTGATGGACAAGTCTTTGCTACTTTCTGTCCATATGTGCTTTAGTGTGGATTTGGAGCTTCCTGATTTTAGAAGTTCTGTTTTTCCTCCATTTGTTAAATTTGCACAGGTAACCTGAAAAAGAAGGAAGGGAAGAAGAAAGAAGGGATATATTGAGATTTGTAATGAAAAACACATCATTCACACCTCAGACCAAAATGATCAGATTTCAAAATCACCGACTTGTTTTTTTTTTGACAAATTTTATCTCTGCACTCAGTAAAACAAAACAGAAATGCCTGTTTTCGTCTGCTTTTTAAGCATCTGTTACTTAATTCTTCTTTGCTAGGCTTTTACACTGGCCTTCAGATTTAACCCCAGCCATCCATTTTAATCTTCAGCCTGAAAGTTACTTCTGTTATGATGCCTGTTAAGTGATAATTATGTAATGAAGTACTGCAAAAACTAAGGTACAAAGCCATGTCACCCTTCATTCCATGTGGGGCTTTCATTGGCCATTTCCCATCTCAGAGTGAGGAATGTTCTCTCTGCAAAGACTGTCTTCTACCATCACAGTCACATTCATTTATTTTTGCTGCCTCTGGAGTCCATTGTCAGGGTGCTGTCTTGGTTGTGCCAGCCTGACCATGCACAGAGACCATGTCATTATAGATCTAATAATAGTAATATAATTTCCCTACTCCTTTTATGAATACACATTGGTCTGTGTTCTTGGCTGGGACCATCAGTCACAACTACAATATAAATAATAGAATAATGAAAATTTTAATGAGTTTTGCATTGACAGCTGTACATACTCTGTGCTGTACCTCAATTAATGAAGGAGGAATCACAGGTTTTTCTTACGGTCCCATACAGATTAGCCACTGATTTGTCTTGTCTGTATCTAGCATGATATGCATTTTCCCCTTCCTCGCCACCTCTTTTTTTTCACAACTTCCTCCCCAAATCAAAAAGCAAACTGTGCAAGACAGAAAGTCATCTGTGTATTTACAAGAAAAACAGGACCACTTATTATTAGTAATAAAAATTAGTAATTAAACATCCAGCAAAATCACATTTAAAAAAAGATAAAATCTTACACCAAGTTCCTACAAAATCATAAACTTCAGACATAGTTTTTCAATAATTCAGTGTCAGAGCAATTTGTCTTATTTATATTTTTTTCTCTTTGCCTTAATTGTGTGGAAAACAGAGAACAGATGCAGCCTCACAGCTGTCTAACGTGCAGCACTGGTAGAGAGCTCTGACGGAGCATAGCAGGGAAGACTGGAATTGGGAGGAGGCAGAGGGTGGATGTGAAGAATAGCATCCTTAGTCCCATTCCCCCTAAAAATTTGCACCAGACACACTGCCACATTTTGTAACATTTGGGCCACTCTGAAGAGGCCATCAAGCTTCTTATTTCCCTTTTTATGGCTACATGGAAGATTCTGAATGTCTGTTTTATTCCTCTGTGTCCTGGCTCTGATTTACATACTCCTATCATACGTGCAGTTAGATCTTTCTCTTCACTTAAAAATGAATTGAGTGTATTCCCAACCCAGGAAATCCATTGGAAACCAGCTAGTATTTAAATCATGGCTCCTCCCTGCTGGTACAACTGGAGGTATATGTCACAGAGGATATCTATCACAGCATGGCCTTTTCGTTTCCAAACAATCATGGAATTGAAGCATGCTTTCATTAACTTCAGTACTTTTTCAAGGTCAGTTGAAAGAACATGCATTAAATCAGCCTAAATTGTCTTAATACGCTGATCACATAGGAGGCATGCCCCCAGCCTTTTACAATAAACAAATAGGTAAATAAATCTGTCACATCCCACACTATACCTCCCCAGTGCATTTCAGGTTGGTGGGCCAGTAAGGGTTATAGAAAAAAGATGGGTTTTATTTAGGATTGTGTGAAGGAGGTTATTTCCTCCTCTTTTGAATGGAAGGAAGGATTAAAACACAGAATAGCATTTTGATACCCAGTTTGTAGCTGCATCTTAGCGTCAACACAGTGAGCCAGGAGAGAAACTGTAATGAAATGCACTGATGGCGTACTGGTTAATGAAGCAGCAATGAAGATGTCACGGGGAGAGAGAAAGAGACTCAGAATATAATTTTGCCATGGCATATGGGGAAGGAGTGCGAAATAAGAAAAGAAATGTGGTTAAAAGAAAAAATGTGCCTGTCTAGCATGAATCTGTCAACCTGCTATGTATCTAAGCAGTTAGCTAGCATAACTAGAATACCTGCGATCTGTAGGTAAGATACAGATTGCTTACCACTATATTTTTCTTTGCTCACAGCTTGTTTTTCCTTTGTTTTCCCTTCTGCATCTAACGATTTACATTTCATAAGATTACACTACAAGTTCCATGTAAAAATATGTAACAGTAGAAAAGCCTTTTAAAAGAGATCTCTGTTTTTCAGATGTATAAAACTGAACACCCAGGAAAGGAAGCAGGTATTTTCTGAAATAGTTGCTGACTGATCCATTACATGTGGTTTTTTGAAAGCCAGCATATTACATGGAAATGGATGATTCAGATTCCATGCACACTATACTGCTTCATAGCTGATCTAACAAATACAATTGATTGTTACTGTCATCGATTCTGTAATACCTGAAAGACCTCTGGCCATGCAGTTAGCCCTGAGACCTCTGTGATTTTCAGTGTGGGTAAGTGGCCACATTCATGATTAAATGCCTGAACCTGCCCTCCCTAGTCAAGTGTCTGTGTAAGCATTAGAAAAAAACAGCCCACAAGGGTTAATAAAAAAGCTCTAGAATTCATTGTTCTTCACTAACATTTTCCAGCCAACTGCTTTTTCATATACTGTTAGTATACTATGTGCTATAGAAAGTAGCTATATGTATCCTCAGAGACTTGCACACCCAATAATACAGAACATTGCTGTGTAATAGAATTTCTGCCAATGCAGCAGTTATTTTCACATGAACTAATCCACAATTTACTTCTGTCTGTCTTCCTTCCAAACACAAGGCTGTAGTAACACAGGAATGATCATGCAAATACATAAGATTTTGCACTCAGTGGTGTGAAAACTAGCTCACTGAAACAGACTTATTCTAGTGCATGAAAAAAGAGCCAATTTTAAATGGCTAATGGAGAGATAAAACACCGAGCAGCCCAAATTCAGGAGGCGGGGGGTGGGGGGCTGACCTCTTCCCTGAGTATATTTATATGTAATTCAGGAACCTGCATGCTCTACCTTACCAGTTCGTACGCTATAACCAGAGTTGCATTCTTTTCCACATCCCAGTACTACTCCTAGATAAAATATTTTGGCCCACTTGTGCTGGGCCTGGTTAGGATAGAGTTAATTTTCTTCACAGCAGCTCATATGGCGCTCATATGATTTTTGACCAAAACAGTGATAGCACAGTGGTATTTTAGCTCTTGCTGAACAGTGTTTGCAGAGCATCAGAGTCCTCTCTGTTTCCTTCTTAGCCCCCATGTGAATAGACTGGTGGCTGGGGGTATGCAATAGATGCAGATGATGTGAATTGACCAGAGATATGCTATACCATACAACATCATGCTCAGCAATTAAAAGGAAAAGAGAGGAGTTTGGCAGGGGGGGTGGGGAGTAAGGGAGTGGGGGGAGGGGGTTCTTGATCATCTTTTGCTCAGGAAATGTCTGGGCGTCACTCTACCCAGGGTAGGTGGTGAATGATGCCTTTGCATCAGTTGTTTTGTTTTATTCTCTGCTCTTCCTCTTATCCTTCACTTATTAATTTTTTTTTATTTTCTCCCCCAAGTTTTCTTACTTTTTGCCTTCCTTTCCTCTTTCTCTGTAATACTGGGGAAGGGGGGAGAAGTAAGCAAGCAACTGTGTGGTGCTTAGCTGCCCACTGGGATTAATCCACAGCACAGCTACAGTGTAATACATCAAAGCTGCAAAAGGACTGAGGAGGGGAATTTCCTCTGCGACTGCATATCTAGATTTTTGAATTATTATGATGTCAACAGTGTCCATATAGAACAATAGTAAGGAGCAAAGAGATTTAGAAGTGCTTATCCAATGCTACAAATGTCAAGGGAAAAGCACTCAGTAAGCACGGCAGACTGACCTTTGATTTTGGTCTTGTAATTTTAATGGAAAGTAGGAATTTCCACTACCTAGTAAAGTTTACTGCCATCAAAAAGGTGCAAGGGCCTGGTTGCCTGGTAACTCTTTTCCAATAAATAATGACAAATTATTATTCCATTTCTTCTGTTGCTTCTAGGAAGGAGCAAAGACAGTGGTTTCATTTGGCACAGTATCCCAAAGTGTCATTAAAAAAGACACAGGAATTTATTGGTAATTCAGTTATTAGTCCATTTAACTAGAATACTGCATTCATTCTTTATCCTTTCTTTAGAGGGTGAAAAATTTTTTATGATGATGTTTAACATCATTGAATGCATTTTAATGAACATGTGTAGTTCAGTTAAGTAATCCTGAGGATAGACAGTTTATTTATCTCGGAAATTTTTGAGTTCCCTTTCAGTACAGAGTTTGAATCCTTTGTCAGATAAAACCTGAACATTTGGAGCAGAGAAAACGAAGCTGGAAAAGGATCTTGGGAAGCCATGAAGACCCTCTTCTCAGCATAAAATTAACCACAGGTATATTAGCATTAATTTAAGATTGAACAATTTGAGATTAAAAGAAATAGTAATTCAAAGAGGTAGAGAATGCCTCTTGATTTCTTACTCTTTTCCTTTTATTCTAGCTCTATTACAGTTCATTACCTATAATTACAGTATTGGTTTAGAAATTATGTATTTATTCCTCTGAATGTCTGACTACTTGAGGGCAAATGAAAATATAAACAAACAATCTAATACTCAAGGTAGAAAATTTCTCTCTTCAGGTAAATAACTAATCAAACCCAAGATCATTTTTGCTGGCATAGCACTATAAGGATTTGGCAGTGCTCTGTTGCTCTGTATACAAGGATTCAAAATTTTCTTTCCTCGGTCAGGTATCTCAGCATGGGTAGAAGAGTACTGGTGGACATAAATATAAACTGGACTATTATTAAGGCAGGACAGAACTCAGAAAATTTTAACTGTATCCAGTTTCCCCACATTAACCCTGCTTATGTAATGGGTGAAGGAAAACCTGGACTTAGTCTACTATGCTACTTTGATGGATTTGTCTTCCTGTACCTGTCTACAGACCATACAAAGTTACTGATGGCATGAAAATATTTTTTTCACTAAATAATTTCCAGGCACGTCAGACCCAATATTCCATAGAAATGTGACAACAAAAAAATAAACTGAGAATGAAATTTAATGGAGATATGATTATTAGAAGGGGGGGGATAAAGCACAGAAAACACTTGCACCTGTTATAAAATATTTCAGATCAACAGGACAAGCATGGAAAATAATACATATTCATATTTCACATAAAGTTTTTATCTACATGATATGGAAAGCATATGGATTGGTCAATAAAAAAGTGCAAACTTGGATAAATTTGACAAATAGAACAGTAAATCCTGACCTACTGTGTCAAATGTGAACACAAAAGTAGCTATCCAGGATCAAACCAGACTCATTTAGAACAATATCCTGTCTCCAACAGCAGCTCTGAGAGATGCCTGGAGAACAAAAACATGGCAAGGATATGGTAGTTCTCTAATTTCTTCCCAGCTGTCAAATATTTCTAGTCTCACTTGCTAGATATGCTTTTGTGTATGTGTTTTATGTTTCAGTAACTCTCAGTAGACTGCTCTTCAGCAGATTTGTCCACTCTCCCCTGATGCTTTGTAAACCTTTGACCATGCTTGAACAATGAGTTGAACACAGTTCTATTCCCTCTTACTGTTTTGGTTTTTTTTTTCTACCTGGCTCCTGACACCTTTGGGGAATCTTTTGTTCTATCCAGTCTCTATCCACACTTCCCATGCTATGTTTTGCTGTTACACCACACATATTTATTCTACCAATATCAGTAGGTGGAAAATGTAATTATTTATCTATACAGTACAAAGCCTACTTCTAGATCACCAGTACAAGACTCAGCTACATCTATTCATATTGGTAAACAAATATTGATCGCTTCTTCCGCCCTGAGTACAAGCGTACTGGGTCACACAGATAATTCTTTACACTTACGCCATTCCATACCTTTGAATTGCCTTTGCTTCCTACTCCAAGCCTCCTCAGTTCTACTCTCTGTTCTGCCATTAAGACAAGAAGCACAGGATAGCACATAATATCCAATATGTGGCAGAACCATGGTCTTTTATGGTGGCAAATAGCCTTCTACTATTTGTTCGCTCTTTTTTTCTCTATTAATACAGAATATTTTACTTGATTTTGATCACTAATCGGCACTGAATTGATGTTTACATGGAACTTTGTTGGGTTGTTATGTTTATTACTACAGAAATTCTTTACTTAATTTACTGCCCATTTACTAATTCTGATAAGATCTTTTTGCCATTCCTCCCAGTTGGTTCCTGTCTTTTCTACTCGGAAATGTTTTGTGTCATCAACAAATTTTCTGACTCTCTTTTCCCAGGTCATTTACAAATATATTAAACAGCATAGGACCTTGTACAGAGCCCTGTAGAATTCATACTGTGACCTCCTTCCATTAATGACCATAGGAAAATAAAAAGCAGCATCTGAAGCCTTCAACAATATTTTGTAAAGTAAATGCCTGGGATCATTCACTTAAGTAAAAGGAAAAAAACCCTGTCACACAGACAAAAGACAGTGACTTTAAGTTAGGAAATTGATCTTAATCTACACCGTTACTGCAATTTTTGTGTAGATCTCTTCCAGGATTGAAAAAGATCAGTTTAATACTATCAACTGTGCTCAGCTCAGCTTTAAATTCTGTATTTGTCTTGTCCTAATCTATAAGCTATTGTGCTTGCTCCAAACGCCCCATGTTAGAAAATGAAGCTACCTGAGAATTTTTCATCATTCACAGAACAGAGGTTATACAAGACCAGAAGCCGATATAAATTCCATGAAAGTTAACATCATTGCAATTAGAGTACCTATATAAATTGATATCTGTTTGAGACCTGACTAAGAATCAAAGACTAATTAGAACATTTGTACCCACAGAAAGATGAGGACACTAATAAAACCACAGAGACACTACTTTGTTTAGAGAAATAATAATTCTTAACAGGTGTTTATCATAAAATATTAAATTATTGCAGTGGGCCATTTTGCAAAAGAAAAATAAGCAGCACAATTTACAGTTTTACAGTGTTCTACACAGTGTTCGTTGCCTCATGTATAAATATGCCAGAAAACTATCAAGTCTCAAATAACTTTGAGGAAGTGCAAGGGTAATAAAACAGATAAAACACTTTCAGTGCTTAGTTTCCAACGAGAATACTTTAAAATTACCATGTCAAATTATAGTTTAGAGTCTCCTCTCCCTTGCATTCATGATGACTGTGGGCTAAACTGTGATACTGCCACAAGCCCTGTGAATTGTGAGGGATTGGTGAAAGCAAGTGGTGGCCTGCCACCACGTATTAGGGAAGAGAGCATGTTCTGTGCCAGTCCTGTCCATGTTCCAGCGTGGGAATCACCTCACTCACCTGTGCTCTTACGTCTAAACTATTCATCTAGGTTTATTCCATAAGCAAGAGAGAGAGAGAGAAATGGGAATTAGCTACCTCCTCTATTAGCTATTGATGAATCTTCAATGATTGAGTAAATGCTCTTCATCTAGTTGCCTACAGGTAAGCAAGAAAAATCTGAATTGTGGTGCAAAGTCTGCCCGGGAGAGAACACCATGGAGAAAACACAAAGGCTGCAGAAAGGAAGTAGGACAATGATTGGTCTATCTAAACGGTTTCTGAAAACTCATGGTCAAGTCCACTGCCCTCTATACATCTGCAAGCCCACTCAAACTGATGCTGTTATTCATACAGCAAGGTGTGCAGACTTGCTAGTATTGCTCCTCCTTTTTTAGATATAGGAAATTTCCCATGTGGAGGTTTCCTTTTGAAAACTGTGTAGCTTTGTACTATTCTATTCTATTTTGAGTTAGATTTAATCATACAAATAGGTTTCACAGGTATTTAGAATCTGACAAACAAGTCATCCTGTGCCTGCTTTGTTCATTAGTGACTAAAAAAATAAATGGTTAGTAGGAAGGCCTTTAGAAAGTATCTAGTCATCTAAAAATACAGACAGGCACTTGAAATCAATCAGACTTTGACTGTAATTATGGAGACCTTCTCCTTAACCTGATATTTTTCTCATTCTCCATTTTCTCTGCTTCACTCTGCCAGTACTGCTCTCTCAGCTGTAGCAGTAGAGCTCTCTGTAAGAACTTGTGGCTTTCTTTTGTCTTTCACAAACTTTCAGAGTGGAAATAAGACTTGGAATTCAGCATCCAGGCTCCTCTAAGTGTCTGGAGAAAACTAGCAACTTTAAACCAGTAACCAAGAGCACAGATCCATGCAGGAAGTCATGAAAAGCCAGCTCTAAGAAATGTTCCACTCTTTTACTAGAAATCAGGCGTGCAGACCAGCACTGCTCCCACTTATCTTTCAAAGAAGGAATCTCACTGCTTTTCCTTCAAACTGGTAACTCCCAGGAGAAAAAAAAAAGGAAATTATAGAAATTGACAATTTAAGATTTTGAGCATATTAGTAAGTAAAACCAAATGTCTGAACAATGAATCCAAAAATTAGGTAAGTTTATTTTTGTCAAATATTCCAAAAGCAGGTAAAGAATATACAACTTCTACATAATTTTTTCCTATCGTCAAACTTTTTCAGATCAAGGACTTCTTAAACTAGATTTGTTGCTATTAATTTAATAACCTTAAACAAACATCACTTACAATAATTTGGTTGTCTCTGAAATTTCCAGCTTCTGAAACAACCTGTGACCAGTAGTTAAAACACTTAGCATCAGACTTTCTGAGGAACCCTCCCCTCCTGTTTGAGCAAGTCACCTCTTAGCTGTATTTGATGCCACCTAAATTCTTGTCCAGCAGGCCACAACAAAATCTAGCATAGCAGCAGCATTTTTTATGTGGGGTCCAGGCAGAAGCTTGGTACCTGGAAGCTCAGGCCAAGCAGAGCTGTGAAGGTTTATGGCTGACACTAGGAGCTTCCAGGACTGAAGGAGGAGGTGTGTGATTTACAGGTGCTTGAAGAACTAGGCAGCTCAAACAGTGGCAGTCAAGGGGCAGTGTAAAACTGTATTTCTGGAATACATAAGAAATGTATGGATTCTCTTGGTTCAATTTATGGGCCAAATCCTGACCCAACACTAAAGTCAATTATAAAAATCCTAGGGGAGGCAAAACAATGAAGATCATGTGGTATTATGTAGCTTGTTTTCATTCTCTTGCCTAGTTAAGGAAGAATGGAAAGCATTTCATTTGTAAAACATCATTTCTCTTTCAATTTAGAGCCATATAATAGTCTGTGGACTGAAGGACCAAATGAGTTACAATGCACACTGTGAAAATCTTCACATTACAATTTTACAGCTTTCTGCTTTTTGCCTTAGAAGTGCAGGAATTTAGCCCAAATATTTCTAATGGTTGAGATGCAAGTGAATTTATAAAGATTTGGGAAAGGATTGAAATATAACTGTATGAAATATCCTATTAACTCTTGCCCTACGTTTTACATTTTTAGAAAGAATTTAAACTAAACTCTTGAAGCCTGCTGCCTATGTTGTCATTAAAGATTTTTACTTCAGTGGATTATGACTTTTGAAAATTCACCCCATCTCCGTTCAGCAGGGGATTAAACTTCCATGGAATAAATTAAAGTGGGTTAAAAATGTCTAACAGAGTTTTAAGACCCCTGTATTATACCAGTATCACAGAGTACTGCTAACTTTGAAATGAAAGTCTAGCTAGGTAAATAAATTTTGTCAAGGATCTATTGTTCTTGTTCCACATTCCTGTAAGCCTTTTTTTATTAATTTTGGCTTGCCATTTTCTGCATACATGTAGAAAGTAATATTAAATAAAATTAGATTTTATATGAAAGGCCACAGAGCAACATTTTAATCAAAATTTGGACTGTAGCTTGCTTTACATATAACATGCTGAAGAAAATGTCCATTTCCATATGGCTAGAGATACCTTCTGAAGAAGGTGGAAAAGACTATGCTGTGTTTTACACTGGTCAAACAGAGGATATCCTGGTACTATATGATGGAAGAAGCCACTGTGCCTTTTTAACATGCACTATTAATGTTATTCATTTTATAGATACATTTTCCAGTCATTCATTTTTAATATAAAAGTTTAAGAAAATTAAAATACATTTTACTCAAATATTGCATTGCTACTGTGTCCAATACCATATTTTATAAAGAAAAGCATTAGAAAGTTGATGCAACTGAGTCACTTTCCACATAGTTATTCATGGGTGCATTCTAGAAACTGAATTTGAACAAAAATGTCTTTTGAGGAGATTTAACTCCCACTGATGTTGCCAGAGTGTACATTTCCACAAAAAGAAATAGTATATCTGTATGAGATGCTCATGAAATACAAAAAAGGGTTTACACAAGGATATGAAATTCTATTGCAAAAGGACAGATTCCTTTCATAATAATTTTCCGTTGTTCACTATGAGTTATGCATTTATTAAAACCAGGGGAATACTTCAGAAAAAGCATATTAAAAGCACAGTGGCAGCCGTTCCAGAGTTCAATAGGAATTTGGTGTATCCCTACTAACATTTGTGCCGTCTTCACCTTATGCCCTCGCCAGATACGCATACTGACTTCTCAGAAGTCTTTCGGTGATCCCAAAGACAGCAAGATCTTCTTCTCTGAATTTGAGCAAGAAGCAGCAATATATTCCCTTTCTAACTGCATTTGTTTAATAAACATTGATCATTCAGTCAGTCAGCCAATAGATATCAAAATCTATTAAAATCCATCTCTGAGAAAAGAGGTGTGCTTCTTTAGTATTTTTTCTGGTAAGGGAGGGGAAGACAAACAGCTATTCTATTGCAAAGGTACTCAATTAATTTTTATTGATACTTTCTTGATGGTTTTGTCAAGGTCTGCTAATTCTTCCAGGGGTCTGTTGCAGCAAGCAGTACGTGGGCACTAGCTCTGCTTGGCAAGCCAAGAGCTTATATGACGTACACAAACCCATTGCAATGCTTCCAAAGTGCAGCAATGTCAACGAAATAAAGATTTTCCTATTGGAAACTGGGAGAAACCACACGTTACATATTTACAAGATCCAGGCAATATTTATTCTGACTACCATCAGTGTACATTTGCTCAGTCTGTATGCAGGGAGACCAAGTAGCCTCAGAAAAATTACTACACCCAGCTTAGTTGGTCTTTAGGTGACTCTGGATGCAGGTGTCACAAGAGACCTATTAAAGTGTTAGGAGGAATACAGTTACAGGGTACTAAACAGGATAATGTACACCGATTTCTCTGCCTCTTGTAAACTAGTCATATCCATTCAGCATGGTATTTCTTGGCAGTGCTTATCCCTGAACTTGCAAAGACCAGTTTTTAGTTGTACGGTACCTTTCTGAGTTGATCCAAGCAGATATTGCGAAGGAACTTAGTACAGCCAAACTAAACAGAAAAGAATACCCAACAGATCAACATTGTCTGCGCCTTATAGTAGTCTTGTATTTTCTTCCTGCAATAGTATCATACCTAATTAAAAGAGAAAATTAATAGCCAGCAGGATTAATCAAATTCCATATGCAAATATCTGGCTCATGAGAGCCATGGTCCAATTGCTAGTACTATCACTAAGGTCATTAATTTAAACTGAGATGAGTTAAGAGTCCTTTGGGCATTGACACATAAGTTGAAGGAGGTTATTCTTTGTAAGTTTTTCACACTGAAACAAAAAACTTGGGAAGAAAATATGTGAACAGTGCTTCAGCACACTGATTTCTAGGATAATGAGCACTGCTGTGAGCTTGTCTGTGGAGGACCATGAGTCCCCTCCTGTAACATACAGTAGTTTTGAATCATTGATTTAAATTCATATTAAGATGTACTGAAGCAAGTTGAATACGAGATAGTTCAAGGTCTAGTAAACTGATATCTTTGGGGTTATTTTATGCCTGCTGCCTTCTGTGGAGCACCTTCAGATTACAGAAAGACTTATTTAACCAAAACTTGAGTATCAATTTCATAAACCTTTCAGAACTTCTTAATCCTCAGAAAAGGTCCAAACATTTCCAATTATCAGGAAATATTAACTCACCTTATAAAGAGAAATACCGAGCCCTAAAGCACTGGTTATACTAGTGAAAATACAGTGCATTCTCGGTTTGCCATCTCATCAGCTCACCTCAGAACTAGCTCCAGTGTCTTGATCCATAACTGCGTTTCTAGGCAGGGTGACTAGAAAAAATGTAGTCTTTAAAGGAAAATTATAATGGAGTGCCCTACATCTATGAACTTTCTCCAAATGCTGATGGCTGAAATATTTTAAGTTACATAGTAACAGAATGACTGCAGAGTAATAAAGTAGTGATGGCATTATATTACTTTCCCTACATAAAGAATAAAAAACATAAAATTTATTATTCTGACCTTGTATCACAAGGACTTCTCAGGTATGTAAAAAAAAAAATCAACCAGCCTATAAAAATGGACTTAGACTAAAGGGAAACCTTCAGAGCAGAAGTTTTTTTGAAATTTAAAGAAAACACTGCTGCTGGAATCGTTGCAAATTTGGACTTTAATACTTACCTAGAAGCATATTTTCATATTCTTAAAGTATAAGAAGTTCAGGGTTCAGGGAGAATCTGGATTTATTGCTCCCAAATCTGCATGAGTCATGAAATGCTGTGGTATTGAAAATGGATGGAGAAACAGGAACTTTTCATTCCAAGTTCCAGAGACACTTCATTTTTTTTAACTGATACTTGGAGTTCATTCTGTTTTGACCTCAGTCTGTTCTGAGCATCACCACCTTTATCACACTGCATTTTGGGGGGCAATTCTATCTGCAGTTCCATTCACACAGCCTCCTGCATGAGCAGGATTTCAATGGAGTGATTCAGACATGCATTAAGTTTTTTGCCTTTCAGAGAATAAACATTTCTTCAAAGACAGGTCAAGATCACCATATATTAATATATTCCTATGTCTGCCCAAAAAAGCAAATAACTTTTTTCCATTGTCTCATCCTCTATAGGTGTGTGGCTGAGCAGCAGCACAAAACAATTTAACCTTAGCAAGCAAATTTCATTTGTTACCTGCCAAATGCTGATACAAAAGATAACTATGAAAGAGCAATAAAATCCTCATTCTAAGGTAATAGGTAACATGCTTTCACTATAATATACTTGCTAAATAACATTCAATGAACTCATAAAAGCATTTAATTTAAATACAAATGCTTAGCAGTTCAAATTTTCAGGGAGTAAATGACACTTTTGCTTGTATTTCTTTGAAATGCATTTGCAGAATAGTCATCCTTTCCAAACCCACAGTTAGTGTTATATATTGGGCCCAGGGGAACCTAATGAGGTTCAACACTGCCAAGTGTAAGGTGTTGCACTTGGGCCGGAAGAATCCCAGACATAGATACAGACTGGGAGAAGAGCTTCTTGAGAGTAGCCCTGCTGAGAAGGACTCGGGGATTGTGGTGGATGAGAGACTTAACATGAGCCAGCAGTGTGCTCTTGCAGCTCGCAAGGCCAATGGGATCCTGGGCTC
>VZTU01035002.1:17938-50469 GCA_013400835.1 Zapornia atra
GAGGTGCTGGAACAGACTGCCCAGAGAAGTAGTGGATGCCCCGTCCCTGGAAGTGTTCAAGGCCAGGTTGGATGGGGCCCTGGGCAACCTTGTGTAGATCCAGGCCTGGAGGTTGGTGGCCCTGCCTGTGGCATGTCAGTTGGAGCTCTATGATCCATGGGGTCCCTTCCAACCCAGACCATTCTATGATTCTATGATTATGACTGTTACTGCAATGCTCATGGACCACGCTGTTGTCAGGGTTAGGGTCTGCTAGAAACTATATATATATTCACTGCCCTTGAAAGCTTTCTTACTGAAACAGATTTGACAAAGACAAACCTAAAAGAAGAAATATCGGTGATGTCCTAAATTAATTGCAGAGCTAAAACTTAGTACAAATCTCTGGACTTTTCTTTCCAATGTCATATCCAGGATGTCCAAGAAAGATTGATTTCAGTAACTGGTTGATATACAAAATGCTACTAAGATGTTTTAAAAAGGATGCAGAATCAAGGAAACAAAGTCAGCTCAGAAATGAGTTGTGTCGTGTCATCAAAGAGCCTAAAACCCATTCATAGATGTTTAAGAGGTACCATTTCTCTCCATGACCAGGGATACCTGCCCTCAATAGAATCATAGATTTGTTTAGGTTGGAAAAGACCATTAAGATCAAGTCCAACAGTTCTTCAGTAGTCAGATATGTTTGACTTCCTCGTCTGATCAAAATGATAGGGAAAGTAACCATACAAAGATAATCTCTCTTCCAAAACATGAATCCTTCTTTTCCCCTTTATCCTTCAGCCATCAGTCAACAGCAGCTCTGAGTAGCCCATAAGCTACCTAGTGAGTAACATGAATATTTTCCATTATTTTGAATTTACTTAATAAAACTCTAATGATATATGTTTTATAAACTTACTGGAAACAAACATCTCACCCAGTCAATATGGGTTTACAAAAGGCAGGTCCTACCAAACTAACCTGATCACCTTCTATGGCAAGGTGATCTGCCTAGTGGATGAGGGAAAGGCTGTGGATGCAGTGTACCTTGACTTCATCAAAACCTTTGACTCCATTTCTCACAGCATTCTGCATGAGAAACTGGCTGCCACTGGCCTGGAGAGGCTCACCCTCTGCTGGGTAAAAACTGTGCGGATGGCTGAGCCCAAACAGTTGTGGCAAATGGAGCTAAATCCAGCTAGAGGCTGGTCACAAGTGGTGTTCCCAGGGGCTCAGTCCTGGGTCCAGCTCTGTTCAATATCTTTATCAGTGACCTGGACGAAGGGATTGAATGTTCCCTCAGTAAATTTGCAGACAACACTAAGCTGGGAGGAAGTGTCAATCTGCCTGAAGGTAGGGAGGCTCTTCAAAGGGATCTGGACCGGCTGGACCCATGGACCCAAGAAGTAGAAGATGGACAGGACTTGCATGTATAATGAACATAATTGAGCTATGATACACTTTCTTTGAAACTACCCATGCTTTTTCAGTTATGATCATATATTTTGCGTAATGCAGAATCAGATCCTTTGCCAGTATGGTTGACTAACACTTAAGTAATTTTTCAGCAGATCCATGTCAGATGGATCCATCTGAGGATTATCACATATATTCAAAATTAGCAAAACCTGACAGTTTTAAATCACAGGTTCTTCCTCCTTGAGAGAATTTAAAATAATCTTCAGCTATATTTTGTAGTCCAAAATATTATTTGATTTTACTCAAGATGAAAGATTTCCAAATATATCAACAGAATACAAGAATCTCAGGCAGAATGACCACAATTTTCCAGCTTGTCCTTCAGCCTGAAAATGACAGTACTTTTTGTTAAAAGGAATGGCAGTAAGGGCTTCATGGCAGTCTCTGTGCCTGTTCAATTGCTGACAATTCTAATCAGATTGACAGCAAGGGATCATTAGGAGTTTGGTGTTTATGATGTAAAATATCTACTAGGAATTGGATTTTGATCATCACTTCATTTTACATCTGTTTCCCACTAACCAATGGAACAAAAGAGTGTTAATCACTCTTGACCTTTCCTGGATTTGAACTAGTAACTTAATTGTTAATCCCTACTGAGGGGCTCTAAAGTACACTACAGAGCCCGTGAGACATGCAGCTTGACCCTGTCTGTTCAATATTGGCTTTAACCAACAACACCATCAAGAATATGCTCACACTTGACACTGTTAATTACAGATTTGCCATAGTTTCCAGATGAAGCACAGATGAAACTGTCTAACTAGAAACATTAAAAATACCTGCTGAGCTCTCTGTGATTCTATATGAATCAAAAAGTGTCTCCAGTCAAGAAGATCTTGCAGCTGAGAAGATCTTGCAGACTCATGCTACTGCACTATCAGTTTGCTCCTAAGAAATGCCTAACTCCTGGCAATTAGAATTCTTAAGGGGCCCGGTGAAAATCTGTCAGTTTTGGCTTGTTTCAAAATCTTCCCCAGATGGTAACATAATCCCAAACCAGCTGAGATTCACTTTGTGCTGAATTTCATTGTAAAAAGGGATCATACAACAGAGAGATGAACAAAAGGTTTTCCTTGCCTTGAATTTCCAGTTATAATATGAACAGCATTTTCTTTGAGGGTGTGTGGTTTTTTTCTTTTCCAAATATGATTCGCTTATTCTAAGTTCCTTATCTCCAGATCTAATCTTTTTCCTTGGTTATTTTCAAATTTACATTCAATTATATTTCAGACTCACATTTACTAACTGAGAAAGGAGAAACATAAAGGCAATATGGTCTACCATGAACTCGGGTCCTATTGCAAAGCTTTCTGCTTTAAACCTGTTGAAGATTTCTCTATATGGGTTACATTTCCCTTTCTGTAATATTTAGAGCACATCATCATTGCAAACCCAAATACAGCCCTGAGATTGTACTGATTAATATCCCACACAGAAATCCTAGGAAGGTCCCTCAAACCAGGCAAACTGTGTGGACATGACATTGTTCAGAAGCTAATTAGACCCACCTGGTAGCAGACCTTGTTAAACTGGGCACTGTGCTAGAGTAATGCAGTTCTGTGCTTTCTAGTTCAGAAGGTAGCTTCTACTATCATAGGTCAGAGGTCTGCACTGTATTCTTTGTATAGTATTGGCAGAACCCTGATTTCCTTCATTTTTATCCACTGAAAAAAAAGGAAATCTTCAAAAAAAAACCCCAAAGCCAGACCCAAACAAATCATAGTGTTTGTATGCATTCACCAGCGTGGGTCATTTCTTGTATGAACCGAGTTCAGGGCAGTGCTTCATGAATCCAGTTGCACGATGACTGGCAGATGCTAGGTAGTTCTCACTGAGTGACACATTGAAATACTTCCCAGTTTGATTGTCTACCACCTCCTCAGGTTCACCTCAAGGGACAAAAAGAGAGCAGAGGTTTTCTAGTGTACAAATAAAAACAATTTACAGTATGAGCTGACCACATTTTAGTGCAGTCACTCCAGAACTACAGTGGTATGACCAATGTTCTAATCTGCTCCCCACAGTTATGCATAGCCCATTCAATATCCACTTAGAGATAATTAAAGTTTGTCAAGACTGGGAAAATTTTGCTTTTCCTGCTCTCTTGGTCATACTCAAACAGGTGAAAAACAGGTGAAAAAAATACTCAAACAGAGGTGAAAAAAAATTTTAAATTTATATTTTGGGTAATTTAAGCCAAGAAAGGGGAAAAAAAAAAAATCTTTCTCAGAAGTCTTGCCCAAAGATCTGAGCAAGAACCACACAAGAGTCCCACCAGAAAGCTAACTGAGAATGCATGTGTCTTATTGTGTTGGAAATATTTCCTTGACTAGGAATTGAAAATGTATTTCATGTTGGGTTGGAAATATTTCCTTGACTAGGCATTTTCAAACTTTTATATAACACACTGATCTCTCATTTCAAAGAATCAGCAAAACACAGCAAGAGCCATGAAAAGGCTCAGGACTTTTGAACCATTCCCAGCTCTCCTCCTGCTGCTGCAGCTCCTCCAGGAAGGCAGCTTGCCAGCTTCCACAAACAAATCCCCTCACAAGAGGACTGAGGTATTGGATGGACTCAGTCAACAGGAACTTGTGGCCAACATGCCAGGCCACCTGTTCTAGGGGGGAACGAGCCATGGAGAGGGGTTGAATTCAATTTCCTTAGCAGTTCTCTTTACAGAGCTTCCCAGCATTTATCAAAACTCTGCCACCTGGAGAAACTCTCTTTGTGTCTAGCAGAGAGAGAACAATGGAGCAGAATGTGTTTCCTCATAACAGATTGACACTGGAAACCCCTAAGTAACTTGTACAAATCTTATAAGGGAAATACACAGTTTTCAGGGGAAGATGATGAAACTTCTGCCAACAAAGAAAAAAAAAAAAGGCCTTAGTCATTTCTGTGAAAATTAATGAACTTCAGGGGACTGAAATAGTGAAACAGCTACAGTTACTCCAAGGGGAAATTTCTATCCATTGTTGTCTCATATTATTTACCAGACTAAGGCTCAGATGTTCTCAGGAACTTAAAACCATTCCCCAGAAAACCCATTTCTTCTTAGTTATCAATATACTCAAAAGACAATGATCTTAGCAAAATATCAACAGTAAATTATGCCACAGACAAATAAATATGAACACCATTTTTTCCCTTACTTTGCAACAGAGAAAGCAATAATTATTTCTTTCTGTATTTTGGGGAAATGTTTAAATGATTCATTGTTAGTACTGACCATTTATAAAATGTGACATGAAAAATATTTTTTGGTGTGAATTTTGTTATACTGTGGGAACACAATATAAAAATACACCACTTTTCCTTAAATATGTCAAAGAACTTTTCAATAGAATCAAGTCTATCTACCATATAAGAATTATTATAATCATTAAAAATTATAAATGGCAAAACCAAAGTACTGAAAGTTACACAACTTCCTCAAGGGAATCGAAAATTGTTCTGAATGCTGCTTTGACTGCAAAATTGTAGCACCACCAAAAATCAATCCAAGAATAATCAAGGACAGTTACACTGCATTATTGGTGAGGGTATTAATGTAAATGTGGTCCTAGCAGAGAAGAACAGGCAATATAATCTGTTTAAGTGGAATCAGTTGAAACCTAATAAATATCTGCTTTGATCAGAAATTCAGGAAATAATTGCATGATTTAAAATAGAAATTACAAATAACTAATAGCAGGTTTTGGAAAGAAATGTGTACGTTCAAATCCAAATGATGTATTTTTTACTCCCCCAATAAACTACCTGAATTAGGTATAATGAAAAATGAGACAAAAGAGACAAGAATACAAAGCTTCCCAGTGCTGGTCCATCATTGGCAAAGTCACAGAGAGAAATGAAGGTTTATAGTTGGTGTGGACCCGTGTGACACTTTCTGGAGAAGCAAGCTTTTTATTCAGAAAAGGAACAGATGTTTTGGCAGATAGCATAGAAAGAATCCTGTCAGAGACTATAAACTAGGCTTGAAGGGAAGAAAAAAAAGAGTGTGGAAAAAATGTGAAGTATAAAACAAAAGAACCAAAATGACATGGATAAAATAGAAATGCAGGAAAAAAGACAAGAGCTTTGTTGAAATTGAAAAGAGAAAGTAAATGTGCTAAACTCCTTGTAACTTTGGAAGAAGTTTTAGGGCAAAAAAATGAAACTTATCTCTCTTCCACTGACACAGCTCATTGCAGCATGAGTCTGGGAGATTAATTTTATAACTGCAGACAGAAATCAAATAAAAGGAAGAGTCAGTGCCCTTTTTAAGCATCAGTAGAGAAAGATCACAAGTACACAGCCAATATTAAAATGCAGCCAAGGTTTATGGCCAACATTTAAGTAGATTTGTACTGGAAGAACAAAAAATAACCAACTATGTAAATAGAGATGGGCATTCCAGCATCACCTGCCCCTGCATCCAAAAATTTTCCTCTTTCATTTGTATGTGATAAAGCAGCTCCTTCTAAACCAAAAAGGATGTGATAAGAAAATTTTAAACTCAAACTCACCAAGCCAATTTCTGTGAATATTCTCAGTCTTGATAAAGAAGAGCTTTGGCAAGAAATTCTTAGCCTACTCCATTCTGAAATCTACTGCTGGACAACAACCTTTAAATATACCCTCTCCAAGAATAGCCTTTTCTGAAAAATGTGAAGAAAATTGGTATGAGGATAACGAAGCCAGTTAGTCAGGACTCAAGCCTGACTCAAGACATCTGTTAAGAGAAAAGTATCAGGTGAAGATACTATGGCATGTCTTGGTATGAATATCTAAGCTGCAGTGAAGCATGGCCATATGTAAGGTGCATCCCAGCTGTCTTTCTCATGTGATCAGGCTAAACTTAATCACGTAGTCATAAAGGATTAAGATACCGTATTTCAGCTGAACCATCCTGAGAGCCCACACCCCTGTCCTTAGCATGTAGTAAATTCATGGTTGGTCAAGGCCACTTGTGTGCAAACAATAAAAGCTATCATGGGGAAAAAGCAAGAGCATCAATATTTGTTATAGAATATCCAAGATCATACCTTAACTCCCACTGCAATAAACTTTCTACATCTCAAAATAACACTAGCTGGCCATCAGGGATGCAGCTTAAGATACAGTTCCTGAAGATATCTTAAAATTAAAGACTAAATTTAGTGTTTAAAAGTTGTCCTGAATGAAAAGTTGTTTCTATGAGGAGTGACCTATACAGTAACACTGACTAGAGAAAGAATTATAAATGTAATATCATAAAGAGTTACACACTTTTATCTTTTGGGTGGTAACCCCAATATTAAGTCATTAAAGACATGCCATGTCTTGCACAGCAGGAAATATGTCTGTAAAAACAAGAAACTATGAGAAAATTTACAATCAGAGGAATGTACAAGAAAAAGCAGCAAGAAAATAAATACCAAGTCCCAGTAAAGCTGACAGGAAGAAATAAGAAGGTTCACCTGGATAGAAAATTGACTATACAAACACTCTTTCTCATTCCATGTGTATTTCCTTAAGTGTCTTCTTTTTAAAATGTTCTCAGTCTTCAGTCAAAACCAGATTTTCCTGTCTGATGGACATAAAAGCTCAAATTCATATCTGCAAATTAACTATGTTCTTTCTGCTTCATACATCAAGTATTATGTGCAATGTTATTTCTGGAATTGTATCTTAGCTTACAATTCGATGATTATGGTACATCAGGGAGAAGAGAATGCACCTTGTTCTGCCACAGATACATTTTTATTGACTCCACAGTACTGAATGGTGAAATTTCTTCTTGTCAGCAATCTAAGCCGGCCTGAGTTGGAAGATTTAAAAGATACAGATCAGACATCAATGATGCGGTGATGTTTGCAATGAGAATGGGATGACAAAAAGTCTCTGCTTATTCTAGGAAACTACTACAACTATTTAATAGCAGAAGCAGAAATGTCTATACCAGAAACATTAAGGGATACAGGGTAGCAGGCTTTTACCAACGTTCTCCTCTAGGGACAATGTGCTTCTTCATGAATTGGGAGACTTTTTGCACTGTCACCGGCAAGCCGCCACAGCATTTCCAGCCTTTTTTTCATCAGTAAGAAACAGCACAAAACAATCTCTCCAATGGTTCCTACTGACTCTGTAGCTTTCAGGTTTTATGATACATTATCAGTCCTCCCTGGGAAAGCCCATGGTTTCCCAGTTTATTCCCTCAAATTCCAGAACCCTGAAACAGAAAATAAAGGAAGGTCTTTCAGCTTGCTCTCTCTCAGATTCCCTGAGGCATCTAGCAAGGTCTTTCCGCCTTCTTCCCCAGACTCCTCAAAATCTTCTTTGACTCTGAAAACTGGGTTTGTGTCTTCTGAGAAACAAATCCTTCGCTGGTGAAGTCGGATTAAAAGTAAATCTCCCTTGTTCAGTTAAGAGGAAACAATTGAAATAATTTCTTATTGAATGGAAAAGCCTCAAGTCCAAAATGCCAGAGGACAGCTGGATTAATCAAAAAGACAACAAAGTCTTTCCATTAACTTTGATAGACTTTGGTCTTAAGTCATTAATCAACACTGTTAAGAACTATGAGTCTTGTAGAGGGGTTTTATACCAGAAAAACGGAGACCAAAAAATATAATCTTGATATTTCCACTAGACAAGAAGCGCTCAAGGGAAGTACTCACAGCCATATCTCAGTTGCTAGATTATAATAAAGTGTTTTATATTTAGATAGAGCAGGATGATGACAAATTAATCATGGAACTAACAGCATTCTGTTCATCACCAACTATTTTGACTGATTGTTGTCCTGAATGATGGTAAGCCAGTGTTTTTATTTTCATTTTAGAAATAAACAATGTGGTTACAATAAACACAGATCCATGTGTTTTCCTTTGCAGATTTATTAGCCCATATATTTTTAAATGGGCATTCTCTATGATATTGATAGAAGATTTAAAATGACAAAGACAATGGAGATTTTTGCATCACAGATTTCATTATTATTATTATATAGCATGCTGAAATAATTTTTATTCAATAGCTGTATTTATGTGTCCTTGATGTTGCTTGCTTTGTTTGCTGCTATTACACATTATGTAGAAAAATTGGCTGTATGCCTACTATTCTTTCATCTAGATCATCCTCCTGATTAATGCTGATTTGCATGTGACTATGAGGGAATAGTAATTTTTATATTTTTTCTTTTGTTCCTCCTACAGTTCTCTTACATTTTTCTACCTGAGCTATCTCAGGCAACTGTGAATTATTTTGTTTACTTGCATTATAATGCCAGTTTCTTCACATCTGCAAATCATTACTTCTCATCATTTTACTCACCTATGCTTCTCCTTATTTGTGCCACTCTAGTTAATGACAATTATCACTATGTTAAACCTTGCAAAACGGCTGAAGGCATACTCTTTCATTTGTGTTTGCCCTAACAAGGGTCCTCTCAAGTTGATGGCCCACAAGACAGAAACCAAGGAGACAGAGTCCCTCCCACTGTAAGTGAAGATAAGATTCGTGACCATCTGAGGAACCTGCACATACACAAGTCCATGGAACCTGATGAGATGCATCCCAGAGTCCTGAAGGAATTGGCTTATGTAGTTGCCAAGTCACTCTCCATGATACTTGAAAAGTCATGGTGGTCAGGTGAAGTCCTTAGTAACTGGAAGAGAGGAAATATTACAGCCATTTTTAAACAGGGTAAGAAGGAGGACCCTGAGAACTACCGACCTGTCAGTCTCACCTCTGTGCCTGGGAAGATCATGGAACTTATCTTCCTAAAAGCTATGCTGAGGTACATGGAGGACAGGGAGGTGATTCGAGACAGCCAGCATGGCTTTACTAGGAGCAAGTCCTGCCTGACCAATCTAGTGGCTTTCTGCAATGGAGTATCTGTATCAGTGAACAAAGGAAGAGCTACGGATGTCATCTATCTGGATTTCTGCAAGGCCTTTGACACGGTCCCCCACAACATCCTCTCCAAGTTGGAGAGATGCAGATTTGATAGGTGGACTGTTCAGTGGATAAGGAAATGGCTGGATGGTCACATCCAGAGGGGGGTGGTCAATGGCTCAGTGTCCAGATGGAAGATAATGACAAGTGGTATTCCTCAAGGGTCCATACTGGGATCAGTGCTATTTAATTTTTCTTAATGATATTCCCAGTGGGACTGAGTGCACCTTCAGNTCCAAGTTGGAGAGATGCAGATTTGATAGGTGGACTGTTCAGTGGATAAGGAAATGGCTGGATGGTCACATCCAGAGGGTGGTGGTCAATGGCTCAGTGTCCAGATGGAAGATAATGACAAGTGGTATTCCTCAAGGGTCCATACTGGGATCAGTGCTATTTAATTTTTCTTAATGATATTCCCAGTGGGACTGAGTGCACCTTCAGCAAGTTTGCTGATGACACCAAGCTGTGTGGTGAAGTTAATGTGCCAGAGGGACAGAATGCAATCCAGAGGGACCTGGACAGGCTGGAGAAGTGAGCCCAGGCAAACTTCATGAGGTTCAACAAAGCCACGTGCAGGGTCCTGAACATGGGTCGGGACAATCCCCATTATACATATAGGTTAGGAGATGATGTGCCAGAAAACAGACCTGAGGAAAATGACTTGGGAGTACCCATGGATGAAAAGTTGGACATAAGCCAGCTCTGGTGGTGATTCTGCCTCTCCACTCTGCTCTGGTGAGACCTTACCTGTAATACTGTGTCCAGCTTTGGAGCCCTCAACACAAGAAGAACACGGAGCTGTTGGAGTGCATGCAAAGGAGGGCCACAAAAATGATCAAAGGGCTGGAGTACCTCTGCTATGAAGATAGACTAAGAGAGTTGAGCTTGTTCAGCTTGGAGAAGAGAAGGCTCCAGGGGGACCTTATAGCACCCTTCCAATACCTGAAAGGTAACTATAGGAAAGCTGGGGAGGAACTGTTCATGAGGCATGTAGCAATAGGTCAAGGAGTAATGTTTTTAAAATAGAAAAGGATAGATTTAGGTTGGATATTATCAAAAATTTCTTCAATGTAAGGGTGGTAGATCACTGAAACTGGATGCCCAGAGACTTAGTGGAGGCCCCATCTTTGGAGATATTCAAGGTCAGGCTTGATGGAGATATGAGCAACCTGATCTAGTCAAGATGTCCCTACTTACTGCAGGGGGGTTGGACTAGATGACTATTAAAGATCCCTTCCAGCCTAACACAGTCTATGATTCTATTATTCTAACCTGCTAACTCTCCTGAAGGTAATGATCTCTCATCCAAAGAAGCTGAATTTTTCTGTGCTTGCTGAAGTTGACACTGACCAAGATCTATGCCAGACACCAGCTGTACTGTGGGTCTGATCGGTGCAGAGCCTTCTTGGCATCACTGAAGCCCCAAAGCACATTGCAAGGGGTCACCAGCTCTGAAAATGAAGTCCCAGGGGCATATATATGCAAAGAGATCTTGGCTGCCTAGAAAACCTTTTAAATGTTTGTTCTGTCTTTTAGACTGTGCTATAGATGAAGCTTCTTAAAATCATGGGCACCTATTTCCTTGTGTACCTCTTGCTAGTTAAATTTTAATCTAATTGAGGTAGACCACTACTTAAAATAATTAAACGTCATCCTTCCCTGAGTGAGTTTTGACTGTAACCAAATAATACCTTTCTGAAAGTGAATGTTTAGCTGTCACCATCCCGAAGAGCAGAAGTAATGCTTAAATATCAGTAATTTCCTGTCACCCAGTTTCTAGTCACCATTTTTAATACCACCAATATCCCCCCACTATTATAGTATGCTTTTGGCTACTCAGGTTCTTGTGTTTCTTATCTCTGGGACAGACCTCATCTGCCCCTGAATATTTGCTAGTCTTTAGACATTCTAATATCCTGATCATCTGTTCAGGTATGGTCCTGATTTCCCTCAGTATTTCTTCTTCCTCTCCTAGGAAATCTGCATCCATTTCCAGCATCTGTCACCCACTCTCTTGTGAATGCTATAGCAAACCATCAATTTAATGTCTAAAGATTCTGTCCATTAATTATGTTAGTTTCTTACTCCTGCTACCTTTATGGACTTCTCATGGAAAGTACTTTAAAATTACTTCAGAAAATAGCTCAGCATGTCTTCTCCCATGTTGGCTTTCTGTAGGTTTAGGCTTCCCACAAAGAACACGTATTTGCCGCCTTCTACAAAAGCTAAAAAAGAAATCTATCATGTGCACTAGTTTTTCCTTAATCTCTTATTAACTACCTGGTCTCAAGTGTAGTATGTAGCAATTGGCTTGTATTAAACCCCTGATTTTCAGGGAACTTAATTGGTTTTTTGCAAGCATTTTGATATAGCTGGTCTTGAAACCGAACTTTTAATGGTGACAATTATTTGAAATTCATGTAACCAGCTAAAGCTTTTGAAAAAATTTACTGGGCTGGCATAAGTGTCTGTCCAGCAAAAATAGACAGAAGTGAGTTTCTGCAACTGTTACTACTCACACTGGGTGTTTTTTATGCAAGCTCATACATTTCTATGCATGTGTATTATTATTATTTTGTTTATTTTGTTGCCCTCATTCAGATAAAAGATTCCTAGTTTTTCACACTACAAAAGATGGACAGACTGTACCACAGACATAGCTTCCTCTCAACACCAGCCAGTGCTTTACATACAAAACTTCTCACACACCTCTAGAAACTGACATCACTTAATCTCCTTTGAAACAAGTCAATGTCCTATGTGATACACTTCAGCCTAAATTGTGTAAATGTTTCTGCATAGCATCTGTAATGCATGCCCATTCATATTTACCTACAAAGCCAGAGATCTTGTCCAGTTTGTCATAATCCACCTTAAATCTCCACCACAACATATGTTTCTCTGCTGAACTCTGTTCCCCTCGCATCCAATGGAACAAAAGTGTCAGCCTCTTCAACCAATGCCTGCTTATAGTTTTACAAAGAATCTAATATAAGCTATTTGCCTTCATCTTAAAATTCCTTCTCATTTTTGTTCTACCTATCATCTCCATTGAGCTCTGTTTCCAGTTAGACCATAATGCTGGCTTCCATCACCCATTTGTCAGATATTTTTAAACAAGCTCCTCTGTCATTTTTTTTTCCTAGCATCTGCCACACAACCTCATTATCTTCCTTCAAATCCCTCATTAAAACTCTCTTGCTGTGATGCCTACAAAAAAAAAAAACAACCATGAGAAATTGTTTAAGCTAATAATGCACTGAAATGCTTTCTCTCACACTGACCAACATTGCTTCATTGTTTCCTTGTGCTCCTCTAGCTGTCTGGATCCATGTGTTGTCTCTTATCTTATATGTGAATCAGAGCCTCCCCATGTGGCCCCAGTTTATGACTTAGAGCTCTTTGGTGCTGATAATATAAATAATAATCAGAATAAAAGGCTTTTCCTTCTCATTATACTTTGCTAGCTCCTGAAAACATGTTCACACTTCCCTTTTGTGTTAGTTTCAAGCAAGTAATTATAGAAAGCACTGCAATATAATCTCAAAGTCTGCTCTCCCTTTTCAGAAGAGAACACACAAGTGAAGGATCAATTCATCCTCTATTCAGAAAAAAGAAAAAAAAAAAAAAAATATGGGTAAGAGGGAAAAGCTAATGTTTCAGCATATGTTTTTTCCATACAAGAGAGAGAAGTTCAATTCCATTTTCTCACTATCCTGTTCCTGCTCTTTAGGATAGAACAAACAGGATTCTCTTCAAGAAAAGGATGAGGTCTTTCCTACAGATTAGTAGTTTCCTTTCTTCCTTCCCTGACTGCCACTGCTTGCTGGATACAGTCCAAGTCCTACTGCTTTTGAAGGCACACACTCCTGCTCTGGCACTTCCCATGGAAAGGGAAGTGTTTTCTTTCAGGAAGGGAAAAAATATCTTTTCACACTAATGACAGAGAACAGAATGAAAAGCAAATGTTTTTCACATCACACATTTCACAGCCTCTCAGCTTAGCATTATTTCCATGCTCAGGTATTAAACCTTTTTGTAATCCTCCATGATATGCACACACAAAGTAGCCTCTACCTGCACTGAAAGAAGCCCTTCCTATGAATGAACCTCCTCTACATGGACATCAGGATGACCATGAGGGTTGATGTTCCCAGTTTGCCTTTTGAGTCCTCTACATATATAGTATGTCCTTAGCTGCTGCATTTTTCCTTTTATACTCTGTCCCTTCCTGTCCTTTTTACCCGATTAGCCTAATGCATTTTTCAAGGAATAACCCCTGTTCACAAGGGAGGTGTTTATTTCTCCAGTCTGACAAATTATCACTATGGATACTACTTAGAGATGTAGAAATTACTTTAGACAGAAGAACAATTCATGAACACATTCAGCTGATAACTGTATCACTTGGAGGAAAATTCTAGCACCTTTCTAACAAGAGATACAACCATGAGCAAAACATATAAATTTATACACCTATCAACTTGTCAACAAACATCCAATAAATCATATGGCAAATGCTCATTTTTGCATATAAGCAGTCAGTTTTGATATCTGTATGTTCTTTATAGACAAAACCACACAAAGCCATGGAGTCTGTGTTGCTCAAGTAAGATAGGACATTCAGAAAACTTGATAATACATTTCTCCTCTGCTTCCATTTTGTAAACAAAGAGCTGACAAGTCATATCAGTTATGTTCATGAAAGACTAAACAGCGTTCTATCCTTTTAATCAATCTGAGTTATGGAAAAACAGTTTAATTATGAGAATTTAAGCAGACACAGAGATTTAGTAGTTCATTAATCCTACAGCACATCCACGGGAGGTAAACTGGGAACTGCAGCTCAAGCACTCGGCAGAGCCAGAGGCTATTCTACCGCAGTAGTTTGGAGACAACATGAAGTTGGTGTAATCTTCACCTCTTCAAAAAGCATTTCAGAGTTGCAACTTTTTCTTTGTAGTCATAGGGCAGTAATCCAGCTCCATGCTCTTAGCATAATCTCACTCTACAAAAACAGCAAATCCAAAGGTACTGTCCCTCCTTTGATTTCATGTTGACAACATTGAGTCAAGCCTGATCAACTAGTCCCAATTTAATTGTAAATCATTATCTCAAGAGAAATTCAAGTCTACCACATTCACATCAGAAACCTATTGGAAAAATAATAATGAACAACGGACCCTATCATGAAGCTCTGTTTCCAGTACTCGGCACCTGCTAGTTCCTTACCAAAAGCTATGCAAATCTGAAAGATACATGTTATAAAAGAATGGACTTTAGCTTCATGCACTGCATACAAAAATGTTCATGTGTTATAAACACAGCAGAAGCTCAGCTTTGATGACACACACTGTATAGACTTTCTTCTCACACAAATATTGCTAGCAAAGTGTTTTGATTTAGTCCATATGACTTCAGAAAGCTACCCAAAGGAAAAATTTTCATCTTAAAATGCTGAGCTTGTTCTGGCTGGGATAGAGGTAATATTCTTCATAGTAGCTAGCACAGGGCTCTGGTTTGGATTTGTGCTTAGAACAGTGTTGAATAACACAGAGATGTTTTTGTTAATGCTGAGCAGTGCTTACACAGCATCAAGACCGCTCCTGCTTCTCACATTGCCCCATCAGTGAGTGGGCTGGGGGTGCACATGAAGCTGGGAGAGGACACTATCTCAACTGACCAAAGGGATATCCCCTACCATATGATGTCATGCTCAGCATATAAAGCTGGGGGAAGTAGGAAGGGGTGGACATTTGGAGTGATGGTGTTTGTCTTCCCAAGTCACAGTTAAGTGTGATGGAGCCCTGCTTTCCTGGGGATGGCTGAACACCTGTCTGCCCATGGGAAGTGGGGAATGAATTCCCTGGTTTCCTTTGCTTGCATGTGTGGCTTTTGCTTTACGTATTAAACTGTCTTTATTTCAACCCACCAGTTTTCTCATTTTAAGTTTTCTAATTGTCTCACTCATTCCACTGTGGGGGGAGTGAGTGAGAAGATGTGCAATGCTTAATGAAACCACAGGTTAAACCATGCCAGAGTTAAGCCACTATAGCCACTATAAGAAGATACTCAAATGCTCCTGGATAGAGGAAAGAAAAGAAATTAAAAAAAAAACCCCACAATACGAAACTGTAATCTTCCAGAATTTCCTCTTTAACTTTTTCTGATTTTCTTCAGTGGGTTTTGATCACATTCCTAATACCACTTTCAATGTGTCTCATATCAATATCAATTTCAATCTCTCTCCAAATTCAACCAGACATCTTCACCTGAAATTGTGTTCAGATTTAGCAAGAAATGACCTTGCAAGACAGCATGAAGGGTAATTTAAGTGAGCTGAAGAAATTTAAAGTAACAATGGACTAAGATATTAGGCCTTATTTTAGCTTATTTGTGCAACAATATGAATTTAAAAAATCATTGGAAAAAGGAAAAGCAAAATGTGATCATGTAACAAATGAAGTTAAGGAGGAGAATCAATTACCTGATCTACAGTCTATGGATCCAATTTAAAGCTATGCACCATTTACGAAGATCTTTTGAATAATTCACTCAGGGGAAAAAAGGTTGAAAAAGTGCTGTCCAATAAAGCACAAAGCTTTACAGTTCATTTAAGCTATGTTTCTTTATGCACAAGTGGCCATGTCTCCATTAAGCATCCAAGGGTGCACAATCACAAAACAAGGTGGACTGTGACAGGAAGGGACATGACCTGTTCCAGAACACAAAATACATGTATTACCAGTGCTCATTTAGTTGAGGAAAGGTAAAATAGGTATAAAATGTCAAACTGCCTGATGTAGCCTTAACTTAAAATAAATGATCATTACCTTTGAGGATTTTACTCTGAGCTTTGCTGCAACAGAAATAAAGGATAAAGCGAAGAAAGAAATATAGCTACCTAGAGAAATTGTCCAAGACATTTATGCTAAACCTCAGACGTGCAATCTGCAGGTCATGTTGTCCCACATTGTTTACAAGCATCTGTCACTGACCTACAACGTAACATAAGCTGTCATTGATCAAGGCTTTTGATTATTCAGATCTTGAAGGAAGTAATAGGTAGGAAACCTATAGGTAACTGGACTATACAAATCCACTGGGACAGTTTAATAAATTGGTCAAAAGCAATTAAAGACTTTTTCTAAAGCCCAAGTAAAAATATAAATTTTATGAACAAAGAATTTTCAGAATCTTGTATCACACCATGTACTACAGTGCCTGGAACCACTGGGTAGAGATAAGACTGAATTGTCTGAAAGATCCCATCACCATTGAGTCTTTCAGAATTTTCAAGGAAAAGAAAATTTCAGGGAAAAGTGTAGAAATAGTATCTTGTACATTTGTCCTAAGCAATGTGAGAACATACCATCCCAGTCTGCTGTATACTTTTCAAAATAAATGTTGATAAACTGCACTCAGTTCACAGAAGAGCCTTGAGCATGCTTAGCAGATCAGAAGATCTGTTCACAGCTAAATACTCCAAGAGCTCAATACTTTTACAGAAGATTAGGAATTATTTGATCTGCAGCTTAAAAGAACATATATGGGAAACAGCAATTTAATAGCAGCTTCTTTGATCTAAAGCAGAGCAGAATTTTAAGGAGACATCCCAAAAAACTTCAGAAAAAACCACAGATCATACTACGAGTAAAAGCCATCAGCTCTGGAAAAGACTAGGAGTAAGGAATGTGGAACATGTGGTCTTACATACCCCAAAAGTACCCCAAACTGTTATGCTACAACCAAAGCAGAGTTGTGCACACAACATCGCTTTCTCAGAGATAAGATACAAAGAAATACTGAAGAATCTACATTGACAATGGAAGAAAGATTACGAGACATGAAATGGGAGGAGGTAAATATGTTATCAACAGAAATACCTTTGAAGGCATTAGTGGACAAATATACAAATAACATTAAGAGGAGATAACTCAGTAGTGACTTCACCAATATATTTCCCTTCACTGAAGAAAAATAAAGATTATTAGATTATGAAAAATTTGAATATACTCAACAGCTGTATGATGTCTTAAAATTTCTAGAGTTTCAGCACAGGAAATGAAGAAGTAAAATAGAAAAGGAAAGAATATATGTTTCATGATGGTGAAGCTAGATTAATTTGAACAGACTGTGTTTTCAGCTACAACTACTCACAAATTTACATGATAGCACAGATGGGGTTACTATCAGCTAGACTGATCATGCACTTACTAAGACAGAAATCCTTGTCTCTTGTCATCAAAAACTAGGAGGAAACTAACTCATGACACTCTCTTGTAAGAGAAATGTAAGAAAAAAAATTGACATAGTAGAGAGAAAATACAAAAATGCGTGAGTGTACACATAAGACACTTTAGATAATCCAAATTATGCATACAAATATGAAGTATTAATTCAGAACAAAATGTTGGAATATGCTATATCAAATTGCAGATGTGCTGATAGCAAAAGGAAAGACAGCTTCCAGAAATACATCCACATACCAAAGACTCTAAATGATTAATTCAGGACTAATATGCAACAGGGACAGTGTGTCTGTGTAATCACTGTGTCAAGAAAAGGAGTCACAGTCACAGAGAAATTCCTGTTGAACATGAGGAAAGAATTCCTCATCATGAGAGAAGTCAAGGACAGGGACAGCTGTTTGTGAGACTGTAACATCTTCATTTACAACACTGGACTGAACACAGCCCTGATCAACCTGAATAACTTCAAAACCCAGCCCTGCTTTGAGCAAGACTTTGGGGTAAAAGACCTCCAGAAGTCAAAACTAATAGACTAAATTGTGGTTACACAAGCCATACATCAGTTAAGAAACAAGATTAACAAATTGCAAATTTAAATACAGATTGAAACCAGTCAGATACATTTAAAACCAGTTAGAAAGTCTGAGAAGGGAAAGTTAATTGATCCTGAGAAATAAAAGAATTTTACTAAGATTTTAGGTGATACAGTGAGACGCAGAGATATTATCTGATTATTATCTCAGAAACGTGAGGAAGTTTCTATAAACTTTTACTGTTCCATGAAACCTGTGACTATAAGGGCTTGCTCTATAGTATGCAGTGTCATTAGTAATTTTGCTTCCCAATATTTTCTCTTGAAGCTATATCATACCTTGACTGAGCATCAGGCTTGAAAGAACAGAAAAGGAAGGATTATTTTGTGAAAAGTATTCTCCCATTGGAAAGTGGATGTTTATATCCATTATTCATTTCTATAGGAGTTCACTCAAATGTAGATTCTTGTTCAATTTTACCAACCCCCCTCCCCAGTTTCCACAGGTGTGCTAGATGAAATATATTCTGGGCAATTCAAATACAGGATTCAAGGCTTTCAATGGTTCCTTTGGAGGACATACTTACTATAGTGTGATGAGAGCAATGGCAAATTTTACATTTGTTCCTCAGGCAAGACCAGGTCCATTTTTAGAATTATAGTATGTAGAGAATTTGCTCCTGATGATTTGAGTTTAGAGTGGCTAAGACTGTGCAAAAATTTTACAAGAGTATCAATGCATGAAGGAAAGAATACCAATAATGAGAAAGTCTGATAAAAGATAAAACTGGAAATCATTTTACTACAACAGAAATATGGCAGGAGTACTTAGACAAGCTCCATAAAAAGAATGAAAAAGCTAACAATAAATGGCCACTTTCCAGGCAGCTGAGCCAAATTTTGAAGAGATTCAAGAGGCAATCAGAATTCTTAGGAATAACAAGCAGCAGGTGTTGACAGTGTTGCAGCCGAAATGTTAAAAACAAGAAGCTACAGTCTTAGACACCTCATCCAATAATTTGTTTGACATGAAGGTCTATGAAAATTCTAAAGGAACTGAAGTAAGCAGGCATATTTCTAATTTCAAAAAGGAAGACAAAATGTAAAGAGACAGTCTGCTTTCTCTACTTATTATGATTCATGGAATCTTAGCTTTAAGACTTTCATATAGATTTTGCCCTTACAGGCAACAAACAATAGAAGAATGCAAGTGTTTCCAGGCATATATAACATTTGATAAATCTCATCTGTATGTATCAGACATTTTCAATGCTTCAGTGAAAAAGAAAAATTCTAGTATGATCAGCATACATATTTTAAATAGATTTTAAGAACTGTGTGATAGCATTTTCCAACATGGTCTTTGTACTGCAGTGAAAGAGCTGCCTGATAAAATTATTAGTGTGGTACAATTGTTATGTTATATGATTGAAAAGTAGACTATGTCATGGAAAATTCTATGCAATTTGCCAGCAATATAGGATTATGAAAGGCAAAGCTATGTGTGAAAAGGTCTGGCAGGAACCTGTAGGAAGTTTATGAAGAATCTAGTGTAGAAAAAGCTTAGGTCTCAAGCAAATTCAGTAGCAAGGTATAAAAAACATTCCAGTCAAAAATCTGTTGGAAAACCATTCTTATACTACTGTTGTATAACCACATTAAATGCTGACCAAGGAGGACACAGAAAAATATGGCAAACATTGCTAAGAATCTTTAATGTCAAGGTGATGAAAGAGGAGAAATGAGAATCTGAGCTTGATTAATCGCTATGATATTCCAGTTTTATAACAGTTGGCCTTCATTGAAATTGATAGTTTCATGAGTATAATTTCAATAGTGAGTCAGACTGAGTACAACCTCAGTAGTGAGTTCTGTTTATCCATTGATCTAGAGCTTCCTTTGTTATGGTTGTTATTTATGGCCTGCCCTTGCAGTCATACCTTGTATGAAGTATGTTTCTGAATTATTGTCAGACTTGATACTGTACTTCATTACATTAAAATTTTGCTGATGGCTGATTTTAATATTCATGTGCATGATGCAACTGTAATTTGTCTTTATTCTGTTTTGATTTAATTTATGTTACCTACCTGAATCATTTTTTCCTTCCCTTTTGCTTTCAATGACCATTTCATGCCCCTCTTCTTTATCTAGTAATTATCGCTCTAGGCAGTTGTTAGATCTAGTTAGATTGAGCTCCTTTCTTAGGAGTTTTGATTTGATGAGTCATATTGTTATTTCAAAATCAGCCAAAGCGGCGCCTGATACTCTTATTGGAGATTAGCATATCTTGTTATGGACAATTTCTTGTTTCTTATTTTCCTTTTTAATAGACAGCTTCTAATAGTAAGAAAGCTTCAAATTGGCATCTCTGAGCCAAAGGAAGGGTAAATAGGTCATTGACCTTGAAAAGGAATCACATGTAGAAGTCAGACCTATCATGTATCATTTTATTATCATAAGATTTTCTTCAAAAGGCGTAGTTTGTCCCCGCTCCTTTCACAGATCATCAATAGCTTTTTAATCAAGAAAAATTAGCTGAAAATAACGTCATTCATCTAGGGCTACATAATGAAATTTACAAATGTTTCCTGAATACAGTGTCACAACTGAAAGCTCTCTGTGCTGGTTCTTTTATTTTTTTGCTGTTTCTGTCTACCTTAATGTCTGGCTACTGTATTATGAAAATAATAGCTGAGTATTACAGCTGAGGAAAGAATTGAGATGTCTTTGGAAATAACAGAATAAAACTAAGCTCCTTCTAAGTGTTTCCTTAAAACAAATACTGAATATTTAGATCAACTTATGGAATGCCATAAAGTTTAACACATCTAGTCTTTCTTTTGCCAAGAGAAAAAATCAGAATCCAACTCTGTATCAGTAAGATTTTTCTAATCACTCAGCATTCAAATCAGAAATTGCTCAATTAAATCTCTTCCTTTGAAATTCTACATTTTCTGAAATATTGGTTTAAAAGTTTTTACACATGTAAACATAAATTTTACTACATAGACAAAATCAACTGCACCTGAAAATGAACAGTGCTATTTCTGAAAAAAGGTGAAATGAATTTCTTGAGAGAATCAGTTAAAACAGGAAACTGTTTAAACAAGCTATTCCAAAATAGGTTAAAAAAAGGCATGTGACTTAACAGGGTAGTTGTTTAAAGTGCCAGAGGATAGTGACAATGCCAAGACAAAAGGAATTCAGTGTTTTAAACAAAGTTTCTGTGTCCATTCAAGGTTTTTTGTTTTGCTGTAAAGAGTAAAAGTTTCCCTCTACCCAAAGCCAAGAAATTCAGACATATACTTCAAGTCTATAAACAAATATAGTATTAAATTATGCATATCTATTCTTAGATCACCTAAAAAAAGAACACTATTGCTGCATTATTAGTCTAATATGAATTTGGGGAAAGTCTACCTAGTTTTCACAGCATCTCGCAGCATTGAGAACTTGAATTTAAAAAAAATCAAACAACTAGATATCAAAACCATTGATACCACATTCTATGTAGAATCCTTATATGTACAGTTATGATACCACCTTCTATTTTTCTATGTCATCACTGTGTCATTTCATTATATTGTCAAATATTTGTGCTGAGTAGTAACACTAGTTGTGTCAAAGTTATGAAAAGTAAACACTTGTTTGTCACAATATGATTTTTCCTCCTGTATATTTCAAAATTTAGACTGTGACTGCCTGTTAGTTGATTGGGGTTTTTTTAATTATTTTTTTTTATACCTATTTTGTACTTATATCTCTACATCATAAAATCATATCTGGAGCTATCATATCACCTGGAGCTATGACTTCCCCAGAGAGACAAAAAGAGAAGATATCTCATTACACTTGCATAACTGTGTACACACACCTATACATATGCAAACCAAATGAAATAAGTATAATGCACAAATAATATTGCTTCTGTCAAACAAATACACCAGAAGAAATACTATAATTGGTTTGGTAACTATACAAAACAGGCTCTGCATTTAGGAAGACTCAGAAAACTGAAAACCTCATGTACCTTGGAAAGGCTCCAAACTTTGTTTGATTTAGCTTGTCATCAAACTGTCAAATGAAGTTCAGATGGAACTTATTTCCCAGTTCCAAGCTTTTTGCAAGGCTACTCTGACTGACAAAAGAATGACACAGCACACAGTTCTCTATGAGCGCGGCAAGCTTTGCAGACCACTACAGTGTTCAATGTCCTGGACTTCTTTGTCTGGTTTGACATGTCAAGGCAGCAGTGCTTGGGCACCATTGAGCACAGGGTGTAATTTATGGCTAAGTTTGCATGGAGGACACTGGAGTAAAATGTTCTCCAGTAAGCACTGTTTATACTCCTGTCCTAATAGACTTTCACTAAAAAAATGGAAAACTCACATATAATTGTGTTCCACAACCCTTACAGGTTTCAGCTGTTTTCATTCTGAAGTGGCTTGAGGTTTGGACTGTGAGATTCAGCTTGGGATTTCAAAGCATTTACACGAGGGAATCCCAAGAGAAACTGCTGAAGGCCCGGTCCTTAATCATCTACAATGTCTTTTCAAATACTCGAATGGAACACATTGAAGTTAACTACATAAATTTTAGCACTTTGCTATGCAGTCGTCTATCAGGGCACAGCTCTCAGAAAGATTCTTCCACTAGCACCGCCTAATTCATGTCTCTGGAGACATTTACTGAACACAAGGAGTATCTGAACCAAAGGGTCTCAGAAATTAGAATTCTGGCCTATGCAGAAGGGAAGATGTCATAGCAATAACTGAAGTAAGACAAATTTTCACATAGATGTATAAACTAAGAGGAAATGGTGGGGGAAATGCAGAAGATTCATAATATGACAGGGCTGCTGTCCCCAGAACTCTTCTCCCCACACGCTGTTTTACTGCTTCCTAAATTATGTTTACACAAGATGAAGTAACTCCATGCAGAACATCACTTTTGCCTGAGTAGGGTCACTTGAGCTTCCCATGAAGGCTTTCTGCACCCACTTGGTTTTTTGTCCCAAACCACTTCATCAGTTCAGCTGCCTGGAGCAGTAATTTGTGAAATTCCTCTTAAATATGGGATATATATAAGAAACAGAATGCAGAGGACACTATCCAGAACATGGGCGTCCACATGGATTTGCCTCCTTCTTGCATATATTAACTTGCTGGCAACTTGATGTCTTTTTTCTGCTCAGAAGTTGAAGAAGATCAGCAATAAAGAAGGGCAGACAATACAGTTTACTGTCATAATGAAAGATCTGCAGTGTATTGTCTGGAAAACATCAGTGAAGAACAAACTTATCTGACTCAAAATTTGCTATGCTCTTATACAGGACCAAGAACAGCAAGGCAGATGGGCAATAGTAACAGCCTGTAAAAATATAGGGTGCCAGCAAGATACAGCCGCAAACTAGGTAGAAGAGGTAGTGTACTTTTGCATGGCTGGGTTCTGGTTTAGAAGTGGGGGGGCTGCAGGGGTGGCTTCTGCAAGAAGCAGCTAGAAGCTCTGCGGGTCCCAGAAAGTAGACAGAGGCTGATTCAAGGCCAGAGTCGCTATGACCCGCGTTGGAGCAAGCCCCTGACAGCACTTGCATTCCATGAAGAGAGAGAGAGACACACAGAGATGAGCAAGAGACAGAGATCCACACTGGAGCAGGTTTGCTGGGAGAGGGAGAGGAAGGGGGGAGGCAGGGTGGTGGAGCTTGTGACTCCGTGGAGGACCAGGCTGGAGCAGTCTGGGCCTTAGATGCTGAAAGACATTCTATGACTTATGACTGCACCCCATAGAAGTGACCCACGCTGGGGCAGGGGAAGGGTGTGAGGAACGCCCGCCCAGCTAAGGAAAACAAGTTGAGAAGAACTGACTGAAATCCCTATTCCCTAATCCTCCCATTGTCACAATGGGGGGGAAGAGGGGAGCAAAATCATGACTAAAGTCTGCTAAGAAGTGAGGGGTGGGGGAAAGGTGCTTTAAGATCTGGTTGCACTTCTCATTATCTGACTCTGGTTTCACTGTGTGTGTAGTGCAATAAATTAGAGAGTTTTCTTTCCTTTTATTCTGTGTTGAGTCTGTTTTGCCCATGACACTGATTGCAGGATGATGTCTCCCTGTTCTTATCTCAACTCCTAAGCTTTTCAATATATATTTTCTTCCCTGTCCAACTGAAAAGGGGAGTGATAAAGCAACTTTGGTGGGTGTCTGGCCTCCAGCCAGGGCTAAACCACCACAAGTAGGAACCTATAAACAGTGATCAAAAAAAGTGAGAAACACCAAGAAATTTAAAGCAAGCTTTCTGTTCTAAGTGTAATGGCTGAGTTGTGAGTGTGGACAGAGGAACTATAGCAAAGGAAATTCAGGTTATCCTCACATCACACTCAGAAAACAGAAATGTTCTGTAAAAGACTTAGCTCAAGGTATCTGCAAGATGAGGAGCCAAGTAAGGCCTTGATGGAAGGTATCAGAGATTGGCTGTTGCACTGAGGATTGGAAGTCAAAGAGGGCCAGATAAGCAGGGGAGGTACCTACTCCAATAGGTAAAGCTCCAGGGTTGGTTTGAAGAGACCTACCTGATCAGAGACTTAGCTCTGCTGTTAACTCTGTGCCCTCAGGCAATTAATTTTATTTGTGTGCAATTCTGTTTCCTTTCCTGTCTGCTCTGCCATCTATTTTCGACTGTATGCTATTTAGGATAGCAGCTGTTCTTACACAGTTCTTAGAACAATGGAGCTGTGATCTCATAGGAGTCTTCTAGACACTCCTGGAATACAAATAATAAATAATCTTAATTTAGCAAATATTTATTGAGTTCTCTCAGGTATTATAACTAATTACTGCCATTTTCTCTTAAAGAAATAATCCATCACTCTGCTGATGATAAAGGAGCTTTTCAAACAATGGATTTTAAATCTATCTATTCAGAGAAATAATTTGTTCTTATTTCTTTCCTATCGCTTCATGCAAATTGTTTGCTTCCTTGTGGGACACCTCTAAACTCTCTAAATAGTGTGAGCTAAACAAGTATTGAGCAGGTTGATATTCTGTACAATATAAAGATGCAGAGATATTTTCTATTTCTAAAGACAATATGTACCTACAGAGCCTATATTCCACTTGGAAGTTATTTGCACTGAACTATACAGGATATGACTATCTAACCACCTAATTTGACAATGCTATATTAACAGTAACATTTTTCTATTTCTTAACTTTGTGATTGCACTCTAGTAAATCTACGTGATCCATTTATACCTAATCTGTCTTTTTGTAATGTACCATCTAGCTTAACTACACTTTTGGTGCACATTTTTAAGAGTAGCTACTTATTTCAAATGGATCAGTTTGAGAGCCTATTTTTGAGAGACTTATTTTCCAGATTTAAATGAGACCTCACAGTTGACTCTCAAGAAAGAGTCAGACATTTCAGAAGTTTGGCACCCTATATGAGAGGTTTGCCTATCTAGAGACTTTACCTCAGCTAGTTAGGAAAGGCTCTAGTTGTCACTGGACAGGTACCCATGAAGTTCAGCACTACTCATTACACGCAAATGGCTAAAAAGTAGAAATTATCCCTTCTCGTAAAAATAATAGTTTAAATAAACAAGAAAGTGTTATCTTTTGTCTACAAATGTCAAACACAGGATGCATCAGTGCAGAAACCCAGAAACCAAATGCAATGCAACTGAAAATGAAATGCTATAAATATTTTCATTATTTATTCACTTATTTATTTATTTTGTGAAGGTTTGACATCCCGTTCTATCCATATGTAGCACTTTGAAATAGATATTTTTCTGATATTAAACTGCTGGCATATGTGCTGTAATTCAATTAAAATTTTGGTCGATTTTCATAATTAAAATTTTATTTAAGGTAAAGTTTTAAGGAAAAGTCCTTCATGTAACAAAGCTGATGGAAGTTCTAGTTGGAATTTTAAAATCAATCTTTTATAGACAGCTTTATAATAGCCCTAGATGGTAAACCAGATCATCCTACAGTGGATGCTGAAAAGAGAAAGCTATTGATAAATTAATTGAAGTAGTTCCTCATTTACTCTATTCCACAGGTATCATTAGTCTCAGAGACAATAACCGGATACTGATCCAATGACAGAGGACTGAAAAACCCACATTACAGTGGTGAGAGTGAACACAGGCAATACACACAGGTCAGGTGATATGAGGTTTCATCAATTGTTTCAGTCCCTGGACTATCAAATCCATTCCTCCCATGTAAGAGCATTCTTGGTGTGAAAGGTAGTGTGCAGCAGTGGACTGAATTTTGGGTACTGGGAAAATAATTCTAACTTGTCTACTCTGAGATACAAAACCTTCAACTTTTCAGGGGGACTGGCTTTCCCTTTTTGGTCTTACACTGTCTAGATTTCAAGCTCTGTGTGGTGGGTACAGTCTTCTAGTCTTTATGTACACAAGTGCTAGTATATTGTGGCCGTCAATCTCATTTGAAACCCCTGGGTACTTCTAAAACTAAAAACATACAGAATCGGTAGCTCCATCTAAACACCTCATGAGACATCCAGAGGCAGGTTACATACAGACCTGGGGACCTCATTCACTTCTCATTTTCATACGGAGATGAAAACCCATAAATGTGCTGAAACGCCATCCAGTCACAGGAAGAAGCATCTGGTTGTCACAAATTTTTGTCACTACTGACATCCACATGAAGTAAAGAGAGAGAAAAGGAAATACAAAAAGGAACAAAATGGACATAGAGAGTGGAGAGACAGGTCAGTGGACTTCTTTCAGGTCTGTGGGCACTGGAAGAGTGGAATGGGATTGTTCTTGGTAAACAAGTTCAACTAACTTCACCAAAAAACAGCATGGTCATAGTACTCCTCATACAATACTTTCTTTGGCTTTATAAAATGTCTGATGGCCCAGGCTTCAAGACTTTAATTTTGCCTTAGGGAGATTATGTTATTATGCACAGCCTCCGTATTAGTTTATTTTCAGTTGATCAGTTTTTGAAGTAAGCTCAGAATCAAATTGCATCAAATTAACCAGTTCCACAACAGTGCTCCAATCTCCTGAACTCCTGTTGATTGCAGTGAGCCTGCAATCATCAAAACAGGACTTAGAGCTTCTAATTACCTTTGAGAATCTAAGCTGATTCCTCTGGATCAGTTCAGTGTAGTTCCCACACACTCCCTCTGATCACAAATCTGATTTTTATCCTATTCAACAATACAAATTAAAAGGATAAAGAGTGGTTTGCACTTTCAGCCATCAGTTTCCAGTATCAGCATGACAATTACTTGTGCTTTTAATTTTGTGCCTGATACAGCAAGTGAATTTTGCAATTATGTCAATCTATTAAAAACTAGGACCAAATGTCAGCAGGTTTTCCATTACAATATTATGAAATATTATTAAGGCTTTTATACATTCTGAGTCCTTATGGATCTTTCCAAGTAGTACAAAATCATTCAGGTAAACAGAGAAAGTAACCAACAGCAGCAGATATAGTAGATATATTCTTAATGGCATAATGACCATTTTTCATTTGTATTGGACCTTTGCACTATAAAACCATGTTTCTAAAGTTATACAAAGCCAGATGAGTATGAAAAAAACAAGCAAAACCACAAAAAAACTCTACCCTAACATTTGAGTTTACTTAAAACGTCCTTTTTTCTCCTTTATACAAAAGCTGTCACCAGATGGAATGTTTTCTTGACTGCAATGCTCAAAGGTACTCATTAAGTCCGGAAAAAAAAGAGTTCAGATGAAATCTGAACATAACCTTTGCCCACAACACTTCTGAGGTTCAGACCTATTCAGATAAGTTGGGGGGAAGGCTTGTTTGAATGATTGGCTGGTGTTTTTGTGATTGTGCTGCTCTGTGTCAGGTTGGCAGTCTGTTTGTTTAACACAGAGCACAGTCCCTTAATAGCCAAACAGTTTGCAATCATTTGTTCATCTTCAGAATGTTTTAAAATTAAGGGACCATAATTTATCCTATTGCACAGCTGGAGGATGGAGAGACACATGACTCGACTCTGACTTGTGTTCAGTACAGAATTGCCATTTAGTTTCTGTTGAGTGTAGCATCACAGAGCATCATCAGTGGGACCACCCAGACTGAGTAAAAGTGGCAGAACTGCATCCAGGTTTATGAAAATTGAAACTTGGCATGTAGACTTCCACAGTGTTTTAAAGGAAGAATAAACCTTCCGCATAAAATGTAAACTGCTTCAAGTAAGCAGGTAAAGGCCACTCACTAATACCCGTTCAGACCTGGGCAAACTGAGTCTTTGTACCTCGGTTTTGCAATAGATACCCTAATTTTCCTATCAGTGAAAAACTTCCCTATGTAACCCTGGAGCAGGCAGGGACTGTGAGAAGCTGGTCTCTGCTTCCAGCACCAGCATCGCAGAGGTGCTCCTGGATTTATGAAGGTATATAGAAATATACTTTCTCCAGCATACATGGGACATCACAGAAACAAATGGTAAATTACTGGGTCCTGATCCTGTACCTTTGGCTGTGATATCATCTATCTCAATTGGCTCTAAATCACTTTGACAGGCTGGTCTCAGATGATGTCCAGCTTAATCCTGCAGAGAGCTTAAAATTAAAGGAGCTAGATCTAAGATGCACTGAAACCACTGGGGAGTGATTTCCTACAGATGCCAATGGCCTTGATATTGCAGAGCAAGTACACACACACAGCATGCTTGCAAAAATAAGAAAATCCTTTCTGGATGCATGTGCTCCATAGAACTTTCAAGGCTGAAGAGTTAAAAAAAAGAAACCTATTCAGGTTGATTTATGGATTTCCCCCTTTGTTTATGGCTTTTTAAATGTTCCACTTTATAGAAGTCATGAATACATCAGGATTTGCACCAAGGACCTGACATAAGTAGCTCAACATCAGCTGACAAAACAGCAGTCTGATTTAACAAGATTTTTTTCTGCAGGTTCTCTCAATCTGCTTTGCACCAATTACAGAAGGTAGGGTCAGAAAGAAGGCTTAACCTAGAATTTTTTGCAGAGATTTTAGCAATGCCATGTTCAGAACTGTTTTCCTGATCCCTATTATGTTGTTAGCCCAGCAGAGGGAAGAAACAGTTTAAAATGTGTCACAGTAGGAGCTGTCTTAATATTAAGTGTTAGATCACATCTGATAGCAGATGTGAAATATTCTTTGTTGTAATGTTTGAAGGCTCGTGGAATTGTTAAATAAAGCAACATTTTGCTTTCTTTTTCTTTTTTTAGAAAAATAAAATAAACATGAAGGGATCACTGCTTGCCCCTGTTAACACAAATTGAGTCAAAGCCTGTGGATGTATCATGTGGTAGATGCTGTAATGAATAGCTCAGAAAAAGGCCTGCTTTGTTGTACTTCTTTTTTTAATTAGGTCATAGCAGGTTACTCCTAAATCTCCAGGCAATCAACAGAACTATTTTTACACAGATGCAAAGAAGTAGTAAGAATATTCAAATATGATCTAATTAATTTTCTAAAAGCCAGTTTTTTTTCTGCCAGAATATAGTTGATCATGACTTTATCTTTCAAATTTGAGAAAGAAAAATTATAAAAATCTAAATAATTTTTAAAACCTTAAAATTATTAAATGGAAGTTTTCTATAAGGTTAATAATGAAACGTTCATAGGTTTCTCTAGCAAGAGGGACAAAAATAACTTTAACCTTGTAAAACTTTGAGGTATAATCATCTGATGCTTTTTTTTTTCCATAAACTGTTATGATTTTTATCAGGAATGTTCAAAGAAGCTTATGATGTATTTTTAGAATTCTTTAGGCTTCCACAACAAGTCTTTTCTGGTTTTTAATGTTTTGATCTTCATGTTGAAAAGTTTTAAAACTAATATATGTCACTATATACTTGATAACACTACACAGATACATCAGCAATATAGAATTATTTCCCTACATAGAACAGATGCTAATTTTTATGTTTTGTTCCTGGTTACTACAGAAGGGCAAAAGCCAGCGCTGTGTATGACAGCAAGCAATGTAGCTTCTAGTCCTCAGCAGTAAATATACCTGGAATATGGACAGACGAGGCACTCAGCCTGAACATCCATCACCATTTTGATGGCTAGAAGTGCATCTGGTCCTTTGGAGTATATTTGCTGTGATTACCCAGTTCAAGTCTTTTCCAACTACTGTATGTCATCAAATGACAGTAATGAAAATAACTGCAGCCATTATTATAGGGTTTAGGACTTTGCCATCTGTTGAACATTAGCCTTTGCCTTCCCTCAACTGGCATGCTGTTGTGCCAAAAGCAACACATAAGCAGTGTCACCATACTACATTTGTATACATTTGTATAGCTCTTTTGTTTCCACATATCCCAAGGAATTCCTGAAAACAGTGTTAATAGAGCCAGTAATTACCAAGAAAACAGGTCAGATAGAATGAATGTAGTTCACGCATTGATACCCAAACACCATGGAGTGTAGAGCTGGAGACTGCAGTCAATATTCACCATTGTAAGATATGCACGTATGAAAAGCCAATGCAACCACATTAAGCGTATGCTAAGACCTGGTAGTCTCAAACCCAGATCTTCACAGAATTTTTACTTTTCAATCAACATCTGGAAAGAATTTGAGGTGCAAGGTAATGGACAGTATTAACATAGTACCCTGCAGGACAACTAAGTGGTATATTCATAGAGTATCCTTATAAAATATCTACATTTGCCCTCAAATATCATAAAGCATCAGAAGTGTCCCAGCATCTGAATGCCAGAAATGATAGCCAAGACAATAAAAATTTCTCTTGCTCTCTGAGACTAAAGTCCCTTTGAAGATAAAAAGGGATAAAAACATTCTGATATCAGAAATTCCCTGAGCTTAGAGAGCTCATCGTTCAGAAGACTGATGGAGCAGACTCTCATCCATAGCAATATGTATATTCCCACAGCACCTGCCATGCAACAGATCGTTCTAAACAAAATCCTCACTTATGCATTATCACTTACTACATCAGAGACAATTAAGATGATTTTATAAAATTCACACAGTTCTTCATGGCAAATGCTAGGTTTCAATGGTTACTATTTCAAAGACAGCATGTGACCATCAGTTTGAAAAAAATAGTCAAGAGAAAACACTTCACTGAATAATTTCAACAGGAAATCCAGTCAGTAGAAAAATCCTCTATCAGAAATAGCAACCCAACCACAGAAGCCTATGTGAGCGTTCATTGCCTGAGTTGGATTGACTAGGAAAGGAAGGCAAGAGATAAAGATTGTAATATAAGACTGAAAAGATCTTTGGGACCATTCATACTAATCATTTCCTGCACAATTTTATGCCTGGAATCTATCATTGGCATTACATTATATTCAGGAATATATTTTGGAAAAGTTGTCACACTGGTTTCATTCTTCTATCCATATAAACTATCTGAATGGAGGACAATGTCTCAATCTATCATCTTCAGTTAAGGAAGCGATCTTAAGTAAGTGTGTCACAGTAGTAAATTTGACTGAAAAGTGAGCACAGCCAAGTGTGAAGGAGCTTCTTCAAAATTTTTAATAGCAAATGTTCTCCTTTCTCACTTCTGTTAAGTCATGTGAGCCATGAACATGTATAGCAAAAAAGTACCACCTATGACCACAAAAAATACTAAAAAATCCAAACAATTCCACAACCTCTGGGCAGACCGCAGGACACAAAAAAGCATCCTGATGTTTCCTGACAAACCTCCTCCAGTTACATATTCAACTAATTAAAATTGTTAGCGTTACATTAAAATAAAACTGTAGTAGCTTAGAATTCATAACCTTCTCAAGAAAGTAATACTGTTGGAACTTCAAAAAATCGAAAAGAATATGGTACTCCAGCAAATACTCCAACCATTAAACACATAGCATTGCTCTTTTGGAAACAAAACAAAACTTAGTGTTACAGTTTTCAGTTGCAGAGTGGAGGTACTATGAACTGTAACAGCTATTCCTGTTTTTGAAGACTGCTGATCTAGCAGCATATTGCGTGCTCAGAGAAAAAAGAGGTTTAGGGCAACAGAAATCACCTTCTGTATATCTAATTCAGTTTGCTTTAATTCAGGATTCTAGATGACTCTCATGTCACCTTTACAACCCTGAGTTCTTAAATTACGTAAACTAAGCAGCAGAGGAAAGTGCATTAAAACATGTGTGGAACCATGGCCAGGATTTGCTTTTGATTTTCCTCCCAGCTCCTTCCCGGCTTGCCAATATATCTGCACATTTCATTGGTATTTTCCCCATTATCATTATCCAAGTTTTTCATTTTTAAAACAGATGAAAAATGTAGATGAGCGGGAGTAACTTGCTTCTTTCAGCCCCACCACTTTTGGAACATATGATTTTCCAAATACG